>VMKM01001338.1:0-152758 GCA_008360985.2 Macquaria ambigua | reverse complement strand
CTCTCTGTCATAAATGGGGAGATATGGTGAAGTCCTTCTGTCTTATCTATATTTTCCTCCTTTCTTAAAGCATTATCCCACATTTTCTCTCTCTCTCTCTCTCTCTCTCTCTCTCTCTCTCTCTCTCTCTCTCTCTCTCTCTCTCAGGGGAGGGGTGTACACTCCAGGAGCTGCCTTCTATAAAACCAGTCTCATCGACCGCCTCCATAACCACAGCATCAAGTTCTCAGTCAGAAACTGCCAGTAGCCCTTTAACAGTAACCACTGTAAAGGTCACGCCACCTTCCAGTTCCAGTATATTGTATTTGTACTGAAGTCCACTGGAGATGTTGCCTGACCTTTCATCCAGTCAACATGAGCACTTTTTACAGTGAGTGCAACTGTAAAATCCCTCAACCCTGCATCTATTGTTTGTTTATTGGTTTATGATATCACTCTGAGAATTGTGATTCATCAGAGGGGTTGGAGCTGGTAACAGAACCACCAAAGCTGGGAGAGGTTCATTGTCTTGCTCAGGGACACTTCAGAAAACATGTACGCACCACAGACTGTATATAAAGATGGACGACACTTCCTCCCACTGTACAAAAATGAAGCCAAAATATCCTGGATACGGGCGCTGCCATCTTGAGCTGGTGACGTCATTTGGAGCCAGAGTCTGCCCAGTGGTGATCCGCGGTATCGAGTTCCCACCCATATACCCGCCTGAACCAATCGCGAGCACACTCACAGTTGTCAATCATGACGTCACACCCCCTTTTTATTTTAAATTGAACACTTGAACAAACATCAGCGTGATAAGAACTACCTAAAACGACAGAAACCATCTCTGGGAACATTTTATTCGACGTGTACTTGTTCCATCCGCTAACATGGAGGGGGCGGGGCTTATGACCTATACTGCAGCCAGCCACCAGGGGGACAATCCAGATGTTTTGGCTTCACTTCTGGGGAGCTGTCGCGTCGTCCATCTTTATATACAGGCTACGGCAGACACTGGCTCGCTGGCTGCTACCCACTAAGGCCAGCTATGCCTTTGCTAAACTTGTTGACTATGCATTTGTGAAAATAAGCAAGGTTGGTTTTATTCAACTTGATCAGGTTCAAGAATCTTAGTCAGCATGCAAATTTCTACTAGAAATGTAAGAAAACAAACACTAAACTTGATATATAAAACACTATCGCAGAAACTAGAGAATTATGATTGAATAGAAACCATTTTACAGTGAACATTTGACTGTGTTTGTTTTGTTATACATTTTAAATATAGTCTTTAATCAATAATGTAATAAAGTAGTGGAATGATACAGAAGGCAGTTGTTTTTAGCTGCTGTTTAGCTGCTAGACTGAGCCTTCTAGCACCCTGTCAGCGATATAATCTACGTTTTCTAATTGATATATGTAAGCGACAAGAGAGTGACATGTTCTTTAATTTTTTTTTCAATTTTTGTGGGGAAACTGGATAAGTCTGGTAATATTCTATATTTTTATTATTGTCAACAAATCCCATGAAAAGACCAAAACCAACAATGAATGTATCCCACTAACACTAGCACTGGGTGACATGAGTATTAGTTGAGTAATAGTGTCCAACTGTTTTAGGAAATGATTAAGCCTTCTTTGAAAATGAACACTATAAATTTTTAACTAATTTAAGAAAATGTACGTCCTCAGTAGGAACCAGTGGGCTTGGGGCTGAGAGTCTGAAAGTACAGAGAGACGGACTAACGTGATTTGTTGAGACCAGTCTCATCCTTTCCAGTCTTTAAACTTAATGTGTTGGGGGTAAATCCACAAAAGAATGTATAATATGAATTGTTATTGACTACATTGATTGTTTGACTCCCTTATTAATTCTAAAAGCTAACCTTTAAAGAGAGACTTTAAGTCAAGTTTAAATATTTACCTTCTGACATTTTCTGGTGATTATCCATTGTTTTTGTATCCTCACAAGCATAGACCCACATACAGCCCACCTAATAAATATCCTGTGGCTCACAACTTTGTGCAAACCAGTGAGGCTGCAGTCAGTCTTCCTCCCACTGGAACCAAACCCTTTTCTGCCACCAGGTGCCAGTGTTTCTTCTGCTCCTCGCCCCTGACAAATATTTACAGGGCACAGGCCGACATGACAGTAGAGGTCACTTGGTGCCTTTGAGGATGCAGAGACGGTGCATGGCCTTAATTAAAAGACTGCGGGTGTGCCGTTAAAATCGGGAGAAACGGGGAGCACGATCACAAGAGGGTTATTGTGAGGTAGCAGACATCTCAGATCTGTGAATAGGATGTCAAGTTTAAAAAGAGAGAGCTGCCAGCTATTGTCTCTGTTTTTACTCTTTCGCCTCGTTGTGAGACTATCGGCCTCCCTTCCCCCAGCTGTCACCACCACTCCAATAAAACACTCACACAAAACAGAAATACACACAGAAAGCTGGTTTTAGCTCTGTGTGTGCAGTGAAAACAGTCCGCGGACAGGAAATGTCAGTGGGGTAGTTTCTATTGTTAAATAGCTAAGTACAGTGTGATGAGTAGCTGCTGAGTGGATGGGTGGGGTGGTTTTTTTGCCCTGTGTCAGTGTACAAGAATGAGTGGGGGGGGGGATTGCAGTGGTTTCCCTTTGCGTAGCAGAGAGCAGCCCCACCCGTCTCCCCTGCCCCTGCACATCTCCAGTCTGCCATTGTGGCTGTGCAGATACTCATGTCACGTCCCTCGCCTCCTCTCCCTTTGGATCTATCTGTCTAGCTAATGGTCTTTCTCTTTATTGGCATGACCATAATTAAGTACAGTGTTGCCAAAGCACGTTGTTCAAGGTTTACAATGTTTGGTTTTACACCACACTATCAAACAACAGACCATGTCTTCACCCTTCACACCTGTATAGATGCATAGCATAGATAATAGACTTTTTGTTTTATGAAACAGCCATGAATTTTATGTAAAATCTCAACATGTAAAGACACCAGTAAATACAGCTGTTTATGATGTAAGAATAATAATTCAGAATGTAAGAAAACTACAGTAAATGGTTTACACATTACAGCACTGATGAAGACAACTTGTGCTTCTGGTCAATCTTCACTTTTATGAATAAAGGAAGAAGACTCGTTCAGTCCAAGGTGTCCTTACTTGCATATATGGTTTTATTCAACACAA
Source organism: Macquaria ambigua (assembly GCA_008360985.2). Classification (NCBI taxonomy): domain Eukaryota; kingdom Metazoa; phylum Chordata; class Actinopteri; order Centrarchiformes; family Percichthyidae; genus Macquaria; species Macquaria ambigua. The sequence continues at coordinate 149,605 of VMKM01001338.1, read as the reverse complement.
ATCAGATATCAGAGAAGATCTTGGCACATCATGTATGCATCATCGACACAGACATACCAAAAAACTTAAAGAATCCCACTTTGTGGAGGAGATGAGATTATGAGGAGATATCTAATAGGGTCAGTCTCAGTGTACTGGACAGGACCAGATTTTCTCACATGTGATATCATGAGCACAGCACCTCCTCAACATCCTTCTAATGCATCTCCCACACAAAGTTGGCCAAGTGTGAAGGCCATTGAGGCCCCTTGTGTTGCCTAACTGTAACAAAGAGGAAACCATTCAGTTCTTCACATGTAATTACATTTTCTTGTATCCAGTCAATTGTTCTACCAAAAGGACTATATACACTATAACACAACATGAAAAACAAGTTGCAGATGAATCATAAAAAAAAGAATATAGGTATCATGGAACGAGACATAGTTTAACATTCAAACGTGTTTAGAAATGGTTTCACGTGTTCTGTTGTTTTTCCCTCAGGGGTCTTACATGCTCTGACATATTGTGCTGCTCACTTGCCAATGTCGTTTTTTTCCCTGGGGAAATACTGAATTTTGTTTTGGTCTGTGAGTGTGTCACGTTCATGGTGAATGTGTTTTATTGTGGTGTAGAGCTTCTTCTGTCTTCATACAGGCTGCAGTGTGTCTACCTCTTGTTGTTACAGTAACCGGCAGTCTGTTTTCTCGCTCTCTGTGAATCTTTCATTTTGTTTCTCTGTCTCACTTTGTTTCTGTTTGGCCTCTTTTCCTTCCTCTCTCTAGTGGGATGTTGTGTTTGTCCCCATAATACAACACATTTCATAAGATTCCCCTCCTCCTCTCTCTGCATCACTTTCCTTTTCCTCCCTCACACTCGCCCCTCCCTTGCTGTAAGTACAGGCACTGGCAAATTGTTTTGCTTTCATTCTCTGACCTCTGACCCTCTCCACTACATACACCTGAACCTAATTTGGGGTAAACCAATGATTTTACACATCCAGTTCAATTTACTGGTCATGGTTAGTACTCTTTAACCTGTGGAAAGCTGCTGTATAATGTCCTCTGTGGCTCTGGAGGACCTTTGTCTAGTCTGACAAAATAACCCTGATGATGTCATTAGGGTTATTTTCCCTGATGATGTCATCAGGGTTATTTTGTCTTGGGCTCAGAGACAAATGTTTAACAAATGTTACAAACTGTGGGCGTGGAGTTTGAAAGATGTTACCAGGCAGTGAAGGTCTAACAATATATGCTATTGAATTGCATTATGGGAAATAAAGGATCCAGCATTTTTTAAATTGGGGAGGGCCTTGCTTTTTTACAAAGTCCAACATAAGGTTCAGCCCCCACTCACCACCCCAATCCTTTTTGTACAGTCCCTTATGTAAGTGTGTGTGTGCAGTAAGTCTGTGGCAAATCATTAGTTCATTTGTGTGAATGGATTTGAGAATGTGTCACGTGTGTCTTTCTGTTCCACGTCTATTAATTTGTGTGTGTGTGTGTGTGTGTGTGTGTGTGTGTGTGTGTGTGTGTGTGTGTTGGAGGAGGATGTTGTTTCTGCAGGCTCTGTTTGCTGACTCCGACATAACTGAGTCCCAGACTGTGTCAGAGAGAGAGAGAGAGAGAGAGAGAGAGCTCGGGGTTTGCCTGAGGAGAGATACTGTATGTGCTTGTACACACACATCCCACTGCAACCATAGGTTTTAATTACCAGAAGTCACCTTCAGGACAGAACAGCCCCGCTGCCAATTTATACTTCCACAGCACTGTGCCAATAAGATTCACCTGTTTTTGACACATAGAGTATATTGTTTTTTTAATGCTGTTCTAGACAGAAGTAAACGGTAATAATTAAAATGCAGTCTTCTCTCTGCATACAGAGTGTATACTGTATAGTCTTTGCAATGCTTAGAGCTACAAGAGCCAATCAATCAAAGGGTTAAATGAGGTTTATTGGTTATTATTAGTTTAATATTATTATTTATTGTAATATTATAAATGTGGGTATATATGTATATGTGTATAATCTATTATCAAAGAACGTGATGAAAATAGTTTAACAAAACAAACCTTTTCCTGTTATTACGACTGAAGTTCTAAAGCTGAGGAGAAAGCTAGTAAGTGGACATTAAGTGGTTCTTTTTTGTCAAACTTTTGCAGTCAGTGACAAGAATTATTATTGTTTTTTTTTTGTATTTCTTTTGAAAATCAACTCTGCAGTTCTTCTCAGCTCTACGGTGCGTTTAAGCGTCTCAGGTCGTTGTTTTGGTTTTTGCGGCCTGCAAACTTTATTGTTTTGGTTGAGTCTCATTACTCTCATCAGTGTAAAAAAAACAACAACTGATAAACCCACTGTACATTACCTGCCCAGCACCAAGAAGATTAGCAACTAGCAGCTAGGGAGCCAGATATTTCCCTCAGGAGTTGGGGGAGACCAAAACAGAGCCTAAGGGAGAGTGAATATTGGACTTACATTCATCAGGTGGCCAGAAACTGGACTCCAAATAAATTGCTAATGTTGTTGTTTGTCAGCTGGATGTGTAAATAGGCAGCTGTTTGCTAACATTTTAGCAACCAAGTGGCCAAAAAAAGAGTTTTGTGAAGAGACACCTTCTCCTTCTCTTCCCTGAAAGACAGGCCGGCACACAGGAAAACTTTCAGTGGAGCTGTTTGCACAGGCGTTAATTACTGTATAATACCTGTTTTTATATTTTTTATATGTAAAACACAGAAAAACTGAATCTTAAGATTCCTTCCTCATTCACGTTGTGCTCTGTGATGACCCTATGTGACTGATCAGTCAGTGCCACAGATACCAGCTTTTGGATACAAGTGTGCAGCATAATGAGAGACGTTTGTTCAACCTGTAACTTTATGATGGAAAAATGTGTTTTTAAATGTGAAAACTGATCCTGTAGTGACTATAGTATCTGAAGTAGTGTAGCACAGTGAGGAGTGCTGCATCAGTCTGTATCTGTGCCCATGTGTCAGCCCTTTTAAGTCAAAGTCTTGCCCCATTTACCTTCTGTGCTTTCAGGGACCTATCTTGACTGACTAAGACAAAGAATACATAAAAAGGCAAACTAACAATGAACCAAAGACAATGTGAGACGATGAGGCAGAATGTATTACAGTCGCTCCAAAAACCAGACCAATCCATAGTGTTCCTGTACGATCCTCTGGTCTCTTTCAAGGGTATTTTTGTTATCCCGCTGAATAATGGATGAACCGCAGACAGAGAGAGGGAGACAGACATCGTCCTCTGGCGACTGAGCAGTATTGCAGCACTTGTTTTCACTGATGCGTTTTCTTTGCTCAGGAGTTTTCTCAAGACCAAGACTCCACTGTCTGATCTGAAACAAAAGGATTTGGCCTGAAAAAGAAGGTTCCGAGTCTCCCTCAAAGTACTATCCTCAATGTCTGAAATGGACTTCCATTTGTATTGTTGATTGATGATACCACCATTTCCTGGTGTTTTTTCCCTCCTTACTTCATGTAATAACGACTAAATTTGAACTCACAGATGCAAAGCACTTCAAGAAACTGGTGTGTATCATGCTCACAAACTCACTCAGTCATCACATTTAACAGGCTGCAGATTCTTCATGTGATGTAGACCATAGACTGTATGATGTAGACATGTTGGTGTCGCCTCCTACAGGTTGATGGGTCCTTCAACCAGTGAAATAGGTGAATGCTATTTTATGCATTCATTTATACAGTATAATTGTGATGAATGAGGTCTTACCTTCCATAATAACAGTAATTCAATAAAACTTTATTATAGTATAGTATATACAGTATAGTGCTTTGTTAACGTCTGTATTAACATCACATTTAATTTCACAGATAGAGACCTAAAACATAATAACCATGTTGTAATGCTGTGTTTATCTTTTTAACCATAAAAAATACAGCAAGCAAAGGCCAGAATATTAAGTTACTAAAAAACAATGATTGTGCCAGGTTTAATAAATAGTGGGAAAGAACACATTATTTTCCTATGAAGTGGTTTGGCCAGTTCTGTGTGCGTGACACTTGCTTTGAGCAAGATAAACTGTTTCCTTGAAAGAACTTTGAGGAAGAAGGATCAAGATACAAAGCACAACTTCATGGCAGGCAATCAGTGGTACTGTACGGAGCCCCGGAGTGGCCATAGAGAGAAAAAAATATATATATCGAGGCCACGTTTTACTACATCAAGCGCTCGAAATGCTATTGCGTGCGCACGAGATACAATTCATTCCCACGTTTTGATTAATTTGTGCGCACAAGATATAATTCGTTACTACGTTTTGGTTAATTTGTTACCACGTTTTGATTAATTTGTGCGCACGTCTTGATCCAAGTATACCCACTACACGTAAAGACGCACACAACTTCACAACACTTCAACAACACCGTTAGCTATCCCCTAAATAAAAAAGTTAACTCAGTAACTCTTAGCCATTGTCTATGGGTTTGCTCTCTTACATTCTAAATTAATCATGTTCATGCATTAACCGTGGACCTTTACTCGAATATTTGCATTGTTTTTAACTAGCCCTCATATGCCTTCAGGGCAGAAGGTTGGTATAAGCTGTGATTGTCTGGCAAGTTGTCAGAAAACGCATTGAGGTTTTTCTGCAAACTCTTGTGTGTGCCACGTTACGCATACAACTGCCTTACACGCGCTCCTCCAGGAACAAGCGGGGCCTGTACACCGAATACCAGACGCTCGAGCTCTTGTTAAACATGTACCTCACGAGGGACCGGCGGCATGAGGTGGCACGCGCGCTTAACCTGACGGAGCGGCAGATGAAGATCTGGTTCCAGAACCGGAGGATGAAAATGATGAAAACAAATTATACAAATTAACGATATATTAATAGTCAATTTAAACATAAAAACCAGTAGGTCACTCCTCATGGCACTAACTATGGCCAAGAAAACTATCCTGGAACTGGAAGTCAAGGAATTACACACTGGAAAAACCTTTTTTTGGAAAAACATTCTGCCTCCACTAAAAACACCTCAACATGTCATGATTCTATCTGGCAACCATTCATTATCTTCCTGCATCCCTAATCCTGTTTTTCTTATCATTAGTGAGCTTTATGGACTAAATTGGGACTGATTACTCATATTTTATGCTGCACTGTCACTGCACCCAGTTCTTATATGAGATATGTTGCTCATACAATTCTTTTCTAATCTTTTATAACGTCTCAAGTCTGCAGAGTGATGACGGTAAAGCAGTTCTCTCTGTACCTCATCCCAAGCACTTTCACGCATGTGCCTTCAGACTGTAAGGCACACTGTCACTTTTATCTTGAACCTGATTAACTCAAGTCCATTATACCTTATCAAAGCCTCATTCAACCAGTCTTCAACCAAGCATCAGCCTAATTCATCTTAATGACTCACCTAAATTCAACAAATTAAATCAAGTGGGTGATATCGTTTCTTAATGAACTAGCACGTTCAAAACATTTGGTTTTTATTCAAATGCAATTACATGTTAATTTGTTTACACTTAAACACAAAATAATGAATTAATGAACTAACCAAATAATGTGCATAAGCACCACCTGGTGTGCACACTCAGTAGGAACTAAATGTGGAGATGTCATAAAGGTTTAGTATTCTGTATGATTTCTATGGGTGAAAAGCACCTTTACTGTAATGATTTACAGACTAAAGATAAATAAAGAAAGCAAAGGCTACTCTTGTATTTTTAAGAGACTAAGGAACGTGAGAAGGTGTTGATTCATAGATTTTCTCTTTTCTTTTATATTCAGATAAACTGTTTTTACCTTCAGCAGTGAGCAGAGGTTATGTGATTACCATCCTTCTATTCTTCAGTCCTTCTGTCCATCCATCCATGTCCGTCTGTGTTCTGTCGTGTTTGTTTGTCTGTGACCAACAGATCTCAAAATATACTAACCGGACTGACATGAAATTCAATGCCCACATTTATGCTCCCAAGAGAAAGAATGTATTGATTTTGTTGAACATATAGATTTTATGTGAGCGACACCAAGCTTTTCATTTTCAAAGTGTGTCTTCTGACACGTTAGTCATTAATCCTGTCCCGTCCCAATCCCGGAAGAAAGACTCCCGTTCCTTTCCATTCCCATGTTGTGTGGCTACAACCAACCAGCAACTAGCCACCAGAGCTGAGAGGAGAGAATAAAAAAGGATAAAAAAAGATAACAGAAGGACTAGCATTATGTTCAAAATAAAGAAAATTGTGTTTATTCATATAAGAAATGCATATTTATATATAAAAACTGGCCTACTGTTCCTGTGACCCACAGAATTCACAAAAAAATGTCAGCCTCTAATGCACATCCACACACCCAAGAGGAATAAAAGCTATTGATTTTGGATCCATAATGACCTACCTTGTGCAGTGTTCACTAACTCTACTACAGTAAGTGCTAACATTAAATGTAGGTCATAAGGTAGTAAGGATATCATCAAGGACTGAAACATTTTGGGAACTTACTCATTTTTGTTGCCGAGAGTTAGATGAGATACCACTCTCATGTCTGTTCGCTAAATATGAAGCTACAGCCAGTGGCCTATTAGCTTAGCTTAGCATATAGACTGGAAACAGCACAAAACCACAACTTGTCATTTTCACACATTGTTTTTTTCCTCTCACAGATTAAACAAGTGAGATACAACATGTCTCGTTATATCTTTTTGAACTTCAGACGTGCTGGTAGGTGGATTTAGTTTCCTTCGGACAGGGCCCGGCTAGCTGTTCTCCTGTTTCCAGTTAGTTCAAGTTAGCCGGCTACTGGCTGTAGCTTCATGTTTAGCGTACACAAAGTGGGAAAAATACCCAAAATACACCAGAAAAATAAGATGGAATCATATCTCATGAACATGCGAATGCTGCTTCATTCCAGTGGAAATTTTATTTCACTTCATCCGAATAACACCACCGTGTCACAGATAACAACAAAGTAAATGTCTTTAAAAATAATATATTGGAGAAATACTTTTAAGTCATCATATATTATGAGAAAAGGAACATGTACCCTAAATAGCAAGAGGGATTCAGCTGTAAAGACTCTAGGATTAAGTTCACCTTTTTTCAGTCAAATTGATCAATTAAATAAAACGCATTTCGGTACTTCTTAAAGGCCCTGAAAACCTAGTTTCTCAATCAGTTTCTTACTGTGAGCGGTGGGCTAACTTTCTGCTGAGGTTGGAACAGCTTTGGTTATTTCACATGAAAGATTTCTGTGTTTGTGTTGCATCATTTGCTTATATTTTTTAAATTTATTTTTTGGCTTTAGAGACGGCACTTTCAATCAAACCTGATCAAACCAGACCCACGCAGTCCTGAAGACGTTTTTCAGTGTTAAACTGAATACTTAATGCATACTTAAGGGTGTTTTTCCCTATAGATTGCTACTTATGTAGTCATGAATATGTAATGTTAGAGAGAAATACTTAAAGCCCCTGAAGACTTGGTTTCAAATCTTAAGCATCTTGTATGACTTGTAACTACGAGCCAAAATGGCCTCATGGTTATTGACTGGATCCAGCATTTCAGAGTATATGGCTGATGAGTTATTTCTTTCTTAAAAAAAACTCTTAACTGCACACAGCCTATATAAATCTTATGTCAGTGTATTAATGCCTGGACTGGACCGCTCTACGCCTAAAGATGGCACTTGTTTCAAAAGCATGTTGGATGGACTGTCTGCCACATCTACAGGTACAAATGCATAAAGTGGCGTTTCTCTGTAAATATCACCCTGGATCTTAGAGAGAGAGACAAAAGCCTCTCGACTCACAGGAGCAATAAAGACAGACACGGGTGCGACTAGGGTTTATTACTTTTAATCAATTCAGCTAGCTACAAAATGTCCACCACTTCACACACTGACAGGATACAGAGAGGGAGTCTTTAATATTACATGCGTTGAGGACATCAATCTCACGGTTTAACCTATTGTGTCATTCAGGTTTAGGTATTTAATCACCTTACTCTAACTACTCGACATTTTGGCGATTTTGTGTGCATAGCTCTAAAGTACAGAAGCAACAAAAAAACCCTTTTGTATGTATTTTTTTGTTTCAGAGTATAGTTATTGTTATTCAATGTTATCATTATTTTTACCAATAACAAACCACACGGGGAGAATACAGATACAGTCTTCTTATAAAAGTAAGGTCTCTCAGAAATATGCGTCTTTGCTTTACATTGCAAACGTTTATTTTATTTTTTTTCAGAGCATCCAAAACCTATGTTACAGTACACAACCAGTCCTCATCTTTCAGCACATAATCAACATCTTCATCATTGAACTGCATAATCATTTAGAAAACAGGTCATTTTTTGCAATACAACCCCAAGTCCTCGTATTTTTTTTTCATCTTTATCTCACTTTTTTGATCCCTTTTGCATTATTTTACAACGAGATGGTCACAGTCGGTAAATATATCGAGACAAAAAGAGTGGTACTATTGCAAACTTGCAGGAGTATGGAACGATCAACTGTGTCCTAATACTGAGCATGCGTTTTGTCAATTTGCTACTGCCATGTTATCATTTTTTATATATATTTTTCAGACAGGTTTTATTTATAAGACTAAAATCTACCATTTGTCATGCAGAGAACGCACAATTCACATCACTTGGAATGCAATGTCTAATACAGCTACAGAGAGTCTAGTTGCACATTGTCTAAACAGTAACTCAGTATGATTGCGATGAAGGAAAACGACTGCCTTTTGATTGTAAGTGCTCTTTGCATTCCCATTCATATGTACTGCCGCTCAGTAAATCTTTACTCATGTTCTCCATCAGTCTTCTCCCTTTTGTTGTGACAACACCAAAATAAGGAGCATGACAGTAGCCTAAATGGAATGACACAGTTTTACTAAGACGATACTGAGATACTGAAAAGGAAAAAGAATAAAAACGAACAGCTTGTATAGCATTCCTATTATATACTTGTCATCCAGAGCAGTGTACTTTTATATATATATATATTATATATGATATAGAATAATATATGATATATATATATTTTGATAAAGAGAATAAAAACTTCACAGGTGAGCTAGAGAGCCATCAAGTCAGCACTATATACAACCTTTGGAAAGAATGATATACGGAGTATAAGAAATCATCTTTTTACGAGGACAATCATCTTGAAAAAGCTTGACAGACGACACACAGAACAACATTTACAATGGGGAGGGGAGGTGATATGTGCATGTGTGCAAACCTAGAAGGTCAATACCATGATGAAAGCATGTCAGCGCCTGTCGGCGTGCGGTGCGGAACGCCGGGACGATCACGCTCTGGGCTCAGGACGTTTAGCCACTGCCCAGCATCTTTGTCGCGCGCTGGTTGGCCTCGTCAATCCTGGTCTTGTTGGAATCAGCCTGTGTGAAGGAAGAGGGGAGAGAGAAGGATATCAGTTTGCTTGTACTGATTGTTATTTTTGTTGTAAGTTAACAGGAACACGTATAGTATTCGGTACTCTGTAGTGGTGGATGGGTTACTCTGGCTCAGAGAAACCACCATCATTCCTAATCTCATTTTTATCTAACCATCTAGTCAGTCCAGTAAGATTATACAGGGCTGTAGCTACCATTGAGGGCAATGGGGTCACTATATACTATATACACTATATACTTTTACTCACTATATTTAAATTTGACAGCTTTTAGGACAATAAGTAAATAAAGGATTCATTCATGCATTATTTCTCTAAGAACTGTATTCCTGGCAGTGCTGTGACAGCATTTAGACCTTCATGTTGTGAAATACAACATTTTCAAAAAATTTAAAAAGTGAAAAAACAAAAACACTTTTGGGAAATACACTTATTCGCCTTCTTGCTGAGAGTTAAATGAGAAGTTTGATACTCTCATGTCGATAAGGTAAATATGTAGCTGGTGTCTGGTCAAACATTCTTGGGGGGAGAGGGGAACTTGGATTCATGGCCTCAGTACTTCCTTTAAATAAATCCTGGCGACGCTGTGACTTTGAATCCTTTTCAAAAGAGACCTGGCCATGAGTCAAATATATGCAATTGCTGTAGATAAAAAAAAATAAAAATGCATGGTCATATAAGACAATGGTGAAAAACGTATGGCCTCTCAGGACATAAATCTTGGTGCTTGTGGTTGCACTTTGGCTCCCACCAGGGATTATTGTTAAACTGATAAATGTATACAGTATACATAGTGTATATATCATCACTAAGGTTCTCGACTGCTTGTGACTTGCTAAACACCTTTTCATGTCCATCAATAAGACTGGACAGGATTTCAGTCTGCTGAGCTTCATACAGTCAACTGTATCAACAGAGATACTGAGAAACACATGTGAATGAACACATTTCTAATTACAGTTTAAATTAGAGCAGTCCTGTGCTCTACATTTCCCAAAATGTAATTCTCTACAGAGAGTTGAGGAGACTTGAATGTTTTTTTAATCAATTGAGAGAGGTGTTTTCTTGCTTTGATGTTATTTCCAAATTTCATGCAAACTTATGTTGTTGGTTTTCCTCAATACTGAAATTCACAAAAGTATTGTGTTCCCACAATCCTGTCCTGCTGCTCTCTATATGTCGATGGATGGAGCAGCTTAATATTAGTACATGTCATGGTTTTCATGGAGTGTTGTATAATCTGAATGCCAGTTTTAAAATCTTTCCACCCTGTCAGAAGAGGTCTGAGGTCGGAGTTAGCTTGTAACTGAAAAATTGTGGATGAAGGAAAAAGGTGGAGGTGAATGAGCACAGCTACCAGCGGAGTGTGTTGCTGAAAAGGTCAATGTCCCCTTAAATAAGAAAATGTTAATGGGAAACTTTTTGTCATTTTGTCTTAGCCAGATCATCTTAAAAAAAAAATAAAAAATCGGAATCTCAGTGGATATGAACTGAGTAATTACAAGTAAGACAATAAAAATCAGGAAAATTCAAGGGAAATATTGTATATAAGTGTATGACTTTTATCTTTACAAATAAAACATTCATTTAAAATCACATCAAGGCTGGCTTAAATAAAGTTACATTATATGCATAATACACAATAAATACTTTAGAATAAATGAGATGAAATGCTATGAAATCTAGATCTTGTCGCGTGTCATACCTTGTCCATGATCCTGTCGATCTGGCGGTTCTGGGTGTCGATCTCGTTGCCCATGTCCAGGGCCATGTGGCGCAGGTTACCGATGATGCCACCCACCTGCTCCAGGTTCTCATCCATCTCATTTTCCCGGGCATCGTCTGTTACCCTAAACACACACACACACACACACACACAAGGGCAGATTTAAATACTGTGACGTCTGCATGAACACCAGGCCACACACACACCACATATTGCCAGGTTCAGGAAGGTGCTGCCTGCTCCCTCATCCATATTTCACCTCTGATCCTTTTCTTGTCTCTGAAGCACAGTGTCTGACCTCAGACCAGGCATCTGGACACTTACTTTATTTTCTATTTTACTGCTGTATTCTTTTAGTCTTAATTACTTAATGCTCAAAATACTTTACATTTATTTTTAATGCCCTACATCCCAATTTACAATTTAAAATGATCTATAATGATTTCATTTGGAAAAACAGTTGGAATGGGAAACACTGCAACACATTTTGGATCGCAGTGATGCCACAGATGATTAAATATGATATCGCCGGATTTCCAGGACTGCTCCAATTTAATTTACAGAGAAATATAACACCATTTTGTGGTCACAAAGAAATATAGCTCTGTTTACACATTACAGAGATTCAATATGGGTCTGTGTCTGAAACAGATGATACTATATAACACGTAGCTTATATTACTAGCATCTCCAGTGATCGCCAGACAGCAAACACAGAAAATATCAATTATCAGTCTTATTCAAGATGATGTCTAAGACAAAATGGTGTAAAATAATGTGGGTAAACTCGTTTTGCTACATAGTGTATTGTATGGTATGATAAAAAGGTTTTTAGCAGCTTGTTGGAAACTGTACAATCACTAGTCTACTAGGACCAAATCACGCTGTCACTTCAGTGACAAGTATTCTGAAGGAGAATACTGATTTATTGAGACAAAGAAATAAGTGGTGAAGAATTCATTAATCTCTTGGCCTCCTCTCTGCCTCTCCTCATTTCCACTTAAATCCAGTTTTCTCTAGTGTCCTTTACCCAAATACCCTCTAGCTGGCTGCCATTTTGGAGGCCCACAGTTCTTTGGAAACAGTATTTCTTAGCTGTAGTTTGTAGGTAGTGTTTTATTGGAAACACCTTAATTTACATACATTCGAATCACTTTAAAGGGGTCTTCCAACCATGTAGTATTGCACTTCCATAAACTTGAGGGACTTGCAAGAAACAGGTTTAAACAGCCATGCTAGCAGCACTGTGAGGCTTATTATAAGCACAGCAGTGCTTTAAGCTAAATGCAACTGTCAGCACACTAACATGCTCACAATGACAATGCTAACATGTTTATGTTGTAAGTATGTATAATGTTCACCATCTTGGTTTAGCATGTTAGCATGCTAACATTTACTAATTAGCACTAAACACAAAGTACAGCTGAGGCTGATGGGAATGTCATTAGTTTTGCGCATATTTGTTATTGGACAAATGAACAATCTGACCTGATGATGATGCTAGTTGAAAAGTGAGATCACCAAAGTTATAACAATTCATCCTTTGGGGAACATAGACCGACATTACCATCCAGAAAGCCACATCGTGTGCGTGGCTAAAAAGAAGACGATATCCTGACTTTTGGTCCTCTAGTCTGGGTCAAGCTGGGAAAATGCTTAATTCTACAATTCCCACAATACAACCTCCAAGTATTGTAAACACCTACATCTTTAAACTCTACAACCCCAATTTGTAAGGCAGGCTTTCTGATAAAATTGTATATTCTCCAGTCCCAAACTGAAATAACCCTCATCATCAAGGGTTATTTAGTACTATTTTCTCAAACTTTAGCCCCTCTAGAGCCACAGAAGACATTATACTGTACAACTGTTTGCATTGATTGTACTTCTTCATGTATATAATTGTTGGCATGCCCCTTTAAACCAAGTCAAACATCTTTCAGTTGACATTCAAAACTCAAACTGATGCACGATGCCTTAAGGTCTTTTTATTTTTACACTAAACCAAAAAATGTTAAAAATCTTTTATAGAAATAGTCTGACATGTTGGGAAATACACTTATTCACCTTCTTGCAGAGAGTTAAATGGGAAGTTTGATAACACTCTCATGTCGATAAGGTAAATATGTAGCTGGAACCAGGAGACCATTAGCTTAGCTTAGCTAAAAGACTGGAAGCAAGGGGAAACTGAAGGTAAAAAACAAACAAACCTAGAAGCACCTCTAAAGCTCAAATTAACATGTTCTATCTTGTATGTTTAATTTGTGCAAAAACTGAATAGTAAAAACCAAAAGTTGTGGTTTTACCGGGGTGGGGGTGGGGTTATGTGCTGGAGTATTTACTGGCAGGGAGCAGTGACTTTTTTACACTTCAGCTTTTGTACAGATCAAACAAACGAGCTATAATGTGGTAATTAGTGACCTTTAGAGGTGCTGGAATGTTTCCTTCTGTTTCCAGTCTTTATGCTAAGCTAAGCTAACCGTCTGCTGGCTGTAGCTTCATATTTAACATACAGACATGAGAGTGGTATCGATCTACTTGTCTAACTCTCAGCAAGAAAGCAACTAAGCGTATTTTTCAAAATGTCACTCTCTCTCTCTCTTTCTTTCTGTACCACGTTGCTTCTGTCTTTATCCTTTGCGTGGGTCCCTTCATGGTTCTCTTACAACCCAAAATGCCTGCAGCACCTCCACATGGACACTCATATTCCTCTGATATGCATACATTCACCTCTTTCTGCCCACCTTTGAATACTTTTATATCCCCTTACATCATCTCCATCTCCTTTTCCCTTCTCCATCCATTTCCATCCAAGCTTTAGGTGTTTCGATGCGTAAACCTCGAGCTCCCTCTTACCTGCGGATGAAGCCTCCACTGATGGCCATCTGTTCGCGCTCATCCACCACACGGGCAGGCTGGCTGGCCACCACCCCATCCTGGTTGTTCCCCCAGGCCTTGCTGGCTCCGCTCTTCATCCTGGCCGCCGACAGCGAAGGGGAGGACGAGGAGGGACAGTTACTCAACAGTTTGACCAAATGAGTCATCATTTACCTCAACCAGGCTGGCTTCCCATTATATCTACAAAGAGAGCCTTGGATTTGAGGCACTGCCACAGCATATATATATATATATCAGTATGTAGCGTGATCAGCTGACACAAAGGTGTTATTTGGTTTCATGCATCCAGCACATAAATATATGGTGGGGACTAGACTAAGTCAAGCAAAGCATAGCAGGCATGGACTGGTTGGTAGATAGGGTTTGGTAGGTACGGGCTCATTCTCTTGTTACACAATAGCAATGTGTGTGATGTTATATCTTGTAGGTATATAACATACTGTTCAGAATCAGGCACAAGTCACATCTGTCTGTTTTGTATAATCTAGGCATGCATTTTAATAGCTTCAACATGTGGGATGACTCAGTGTGTGACAATAACCCTTCCCTTTCCCTTTTTTTTCCATTAAACCATCCTACTGGCACGTCTGTGTTGTTGCAATGATAAACCCCACCCCACTCCCACAGTTAAATGTCCCAGTGTGACAGAAAACAGAGAAGAGACGAGCTTTTGGCAGACACACAACACAGAGTGAACAGGACTGTCACATCGTTAGGAGGGACAACGATTAACGTGGAGAACAAACTGCCAAACGACAAAAGGAAACAAAACAAAACAAGAAACTGGAGGGAGTCAACAGAGAATAACACCATGGTTACTCCTAGACCCACTGTAACACGCCCACCCTCGCTTATGTTTTTTAAATGTCACCGCTTTTCTTCCAGGTTCAGAGTTCTGGACAAGCTGGGATGTCAGGTAGCGGTGAGGCAGAGGAGTGAAGAGTGTGACAAGGAGTTTGACACTAACACATCCCTTGGATTCATCTGTATCTGCTTCTGCGTCTCAAGAGTCAAAAGTGTACGACAAATACAGCTGTGCCAACACCATGTGCAATCACAGCTCGGCTGCATGGCTTTTAAATGTCACCTCACTCTGCCTGTCAACTTTATACTGTCAGATTCAACATCTGATTTGGAACAAAAGAGTCAGGGATAGAGGGGAAGGTAACAGAGAGAGGTTCATTTTTTATTTCTGTAGTTACTGTTTAAGCATATTTGAATCTCCAGAATTTGAAGGCACTTTTGATGGCAGGACAGCCAAACACTTTTCACCTCTCAAGTAGTTTAACACTGACATTCCTGAGAAATGAATCTTATATCTATACATTTTCTCCATCCATTCAACAATATTTTGCTTGTAGCATCAGTTGCTGAGTTTTGTATAACCTTGGAGTGCAGTGTGGATGTATTCTAGCTGTATCAGGGATGGCGATGGCTCAGCCTCCTACACTGCTTTTATTAATAGAAATGGACTGAGGCAAGGCTCCGCTTAGCTCCCTGTCCCTGCTGACACACACCAGTGTGGTAAATACACGCTACCCTTGTCTGAGTCCTTCCTTTTTGTTCCTAGTGTGCTCTTCTTCTCAGCTTTTTTGTTCTGTTTCCTGTCTTTCTTAATATCGTACATACTTTCCCTCTACTCTCCTCTCACATCACTTTCCTTTCATTTGATATCCAGTTTGTTCTCCTTTGCAATTTGCTTCCCTGCAGTCTCAGAATGGATATAATGCACTTCTCTAATCAACTTTGCTTGTTTGAACTGAGATGATCTGATTAGATCATATGAGTATTGCCGATCCTGTGGTAAAACTGAACTCATTCTATCTAATTCATTCCCTGAGTGACCTGCAAGTTGAGCTATTCACCAATCAAAATCCACTAGTGGCTTGCAGACAGCCAGAATCCAAAGAAAAAAAACAGCAGTCAGCTAATTCTGATAGACAGCCAGCATGATGAAGGGATTAAAAAAAATATTCCAGCAAGTATGATGACCTAAGTCTCACTCTCTGAGTGGTGAAAAAAATCCAACAAAATATGTCTCTTTTGTCTTTCTAGCATCCGTCTATGTGTGCATTCAGTTTGAGTCAACTTCCCAGCAGGCTAACATGCTACTATCTGATATGGCTGACCTACATGTGAGCAACTTCCCCGCGGGAGAGGGAGCTTAGCAAACAGTAACGTTGAACAGCCACTGCCGGATAAAAGCTAATTTAGCACAGCGCTCTGCAGGAGTGGTGGCACTGCAGAGAAACTGCAGCAGAACCAGAGGGGAAAAACAAGGCAGCGGTGGGCTGGATCACCACACGGAGCCATGTAAAGACAAGGGTACCACGCAGTACATGCGCAGTGGCATGATGTACCCATTTTACATGACTACATTCCTTAAAATATCTCACTGCGCATGTGTTTTAACCCAGTTTCCAGCTCCCAGGAACAGCACAAATCATTCCTGTTTTTCTCCTTTGCTGTGAATGTGTCATACTGTCATTTTTCTCTTGATGTGTTCACTGCCTTCCTTCTAGCATTTGACAAGTTTGTCATGTAGCATTCCCCTTTTCTCTTCCTTTTTTAAACAATTCTTTTCCTTCTTTTCTCATGCAAGGACTTTTTTTTGTCTTTTGGATTTGGTCCGATCTAAAATCACAAAATTCTGGCTGTAATCACCCTGAAAGTGGTATATAAAACTATTCTTTCAGTGCTCACAAGTGCAAGTTTATGAAAGTATTGCTTGAGTATTTTGGTATTTTCAGCACTAACAATTTTGCTATGTAGAAATACAAAATCAAGTTTTGGACTATTGTTGCCTTTCAGAAATGTATCTGTTTTAAACTGAATCAGTTTTCTTCTCTCATGCTTTCCTTCTCAGAGATTTAGACATTTTCAAAATAAGACAAATTAATAAATTCTTATGACTATCTGCTGTTTATTCCCTGTTTACCAGAAGAAAAGCCCCCAGGCTTTGTACTGCTTGTGGTAAATAAAACATAAAAAGATTTGTTCATCATCACCATCAACATCATCAACATCACCTTCATTGTTAATATCAGCATCATCATCTTAGCATCATCATGTGTAGCATTGCTGTTATGAGTTGCATTGTCATGCATGCATGAGCATTCAAAGGGTCATGCTCGCCAGTCATTCCATGTCATTGGCATTTGGTGGTTCAAAAATGGTGGTGGGGGAAGGGGGTGCTCAGAGGGAAACAAAAAGGTCTCGTTGCCTGCAAAGAAGTGAGGATCTACTGGATGTTAGAGCGGTGTGGTGGTGGTAGAGATCATGCAGATGAGGAGAAGTGTCAAACAGTCCTAGACCAGGCTGACCAAAGGCATTTTGGGACCAAGATCACTGAATTTCCAGCTGGAGTCAACACATAAAATGATCTGAGTGCCAAGATGCTTCAGGAGCTCCAGCCCTGCTCTTTTGGTTGAATCTAAGTGATTACAGTTGGGAAGGCCAACAGCTACAGTGATATCATTGTAGAAGTCCCCTCTTCCCATCCTTTTCAGGATGAATCAGTACTAATGTTACAAGTGGGACTTCTACAATGGCTACACCTTTATGTAGATGACTCCCATTATAAAGGTGTGAGAAGTGGAAACTTAGAGAATAGGGTACTTGGAGAAGGGCACTTGGTAGAAGGGTGTTAAGAGAGGCACTTATTGATGAACCATGGCCTTGGCTGAGTGGAGAAGAGCTTATGTGGAGGACTGGACTTTTTGAGTTTTGGTGCCCAGTCTATTTGCACATGTCGGGTTCGACTGTGCAAACGCAGCAGCAAAGAGATAAGTACGTTTGGGTAGGGTGTTTACATGGTTAATGACATAGTTTGTAATTTGGAAGTATCTGTGCTACTTCTCAGACACCAATCATGTGGCGATGGCTCAGACTGACGGACTATGGGATGCTTGCCAGTCGTGGAGCAATGAATTCTGGGATAAGGTATGTCTGGAAGCCAATCTAGGGGAGAAGCAATAAGAACCCAAGGCTGCTGCATGTGCCCGCAATTATCTACAGTATGTGTCTGCATATTGTCTGAATTTGCATTAAAGTCGAACTGAACTGGTGCCGACGTTGTTAGCTGTTGCTTAGTCCCAGCTGTGATTTGAGCACTCCCTATGTTACTCTGTGTTGTGATTCAAATAACTGGGTAACATACAGAGTGCTGAGCTTACAGAATTACCCATTGCTGTGAGTTTTGATAGACTCGTCATTTGCCATATTTGGATCCATAAGAGAGAGCCAGCTAACGTTAGCTAGACCCCCTCCTTTCTATAATGCAAGACGGACACACCACTGAGTGTGTGGGAAGGTGAACATTTAGTTGGAATCAGTGCTAACATTAGCAAGCTAGGCTAACTACTCCTTACTACTTCCACTTCTACTTCTTACTACTTCCACTTTCAGAGAGGGAGCTAGTTAGCCTTGCTTGCTAACTTTCACTTTTCAAGCGTATTATGTTATAAAGGGACTAATCTCTAGAAAACAGATATCTGCATATGAATGCAGAATCTGTAGGGACAAGGGACAAGACTTTGCTATTGGAAGCGATCTGGTTTCCGTTTGTAGTCCATTTGTAGTCCGAATAGTATTGACCAATCACATTTGAGGGGGCTTTGGTTGCATGCAGATAAGCAGTCCGTGTGGAGAGCAAAAATGGTGGAACTCATTGGCCGAAATGCAATCTCAGAACCCATCAGCTGTTGTCTGACGGCGATTGAGCTTTTTATCAATCTCGGATATCCGTTGGCTACATCTTAAATCACTAATGGTACACACCCAATGCTATTTGGACTTATTGAAAAAGGGGAAAAAAAATCTTGTATCAATGTTGGTAGGCTATACAGGGCTGATGATGTTAGTAGCGCACCATGAAAGTTAACAGCGTGTCAGTCAAACGCTGACATGCTTAGACGCTGTTTCCACAAATATGTCCAAAAAAGGTTTTATCCTCTTTTGAAAAATGGAAAATCATGCACAATAGTTGCAGTATCATAGTAGTTTTTCCTTACACAAAAAGTGAGGAGAATTTAAATTTCAGTTCGACTTTAAATGTACTGTGTATGTGTGTGTTTGTGGGAGAGAAGGTATTTGAAAGCACATCATGGCCTCCTGTGTCCACCTCGTATGGATGTGAAAGGGGCGGAGTCAGAGTTTATTTGGAGTTGGAGCAGAGCGGACTATTGGCTGATGGCCATCGTGATGTCACTTCTACCTCGATTATATTTCGATTTTTTAGATATTTATTCTTATTTTTTGAATGGCAGGCAGGCAGGCAGGCAAGCAGCACCTACTTGTTACATGGACAGGAGCAAAGACCACAGAATTTCCCTAGATCGTTCAAATTCTTTTCTGCATCCTTCATGTCCTTATTGATTTGGTCCATTCCCTCCTCGATGCGCTCCAGTTGCTCTGATTAAACACAAGTCATTTATCCCCCACAGAACGAAGCACAAGAAGAGAGAGAGGGAGGAAGAGGAGAGGAAGAGAGAGATAAAGAGAGGACAAAGGAGAGAAGACAACAACTTCAGACACTCACTGTGACGAAAGAAAGTAAAACAAAAAAGAAAAAAAAAAGAGGAAAAACTGGACGCCACCACATATGTAAAGAACCTTTGGGGCACGTTGTCAGTACCTACTTGTTACATGGACATATGAAAAGCCCACAGCATTTCCCTAAATCTTTTAAATTTTTCTCGGCTTCCTTCATGTCTTGGTTGATATGGTTCATGCCATCTTCAACACGATCGAGTTGCTCTGGTCAGGACAAAGGGATGACAGTAGTGGAATGAATTTCATTGGCTGATTGACAGAAATATGAGTTATGATGAGCAGTAACTTGTCTGTAACATGTCTGTGTACTCTGGTGTGTATGTGCATGTGTGTGTGGGGGTGAGAGATTAAGACTGAACTAAATTTCTATTGAGTGCATCAATTTGGTGGGATAAAATACAATTATGTGCACTATTTCTGGGCCAGAGAATAGTATAAAAAACACACAAAAATCAAATAATGACAGTGAATACTATTTCTCAGTGTACTTGGTGAATTCAGTTGAAATCTTTCAACATTGCTGTTGGAAGAATAGTTCGACATTTTGGGCCAAGAGTTAGATTAAAAGATTGATACTACCTTTGTGTCTCATGCTAGAGCCAGCTGCCGGTCAGCTTAACTTAGCATAAAGACTGGAAACAGGGGGAAACAGCTAGCCTGGCTCTGTCCAAAGGTAACAAAATCCACCCTCCAGCACCAATTAAGCTAAACTTACAGATTGGGGGTGGGTGGGTGGCGAGCCACTGTATGTAACCCATGTAAAACCACAGCATGTCGTTCTTACACTTCAGTTAGCCATTTTCCCCTGCTTTCAGTCTTTATGCTAAGCTAAGCTAACTGTCTCCTATCTGTAGGTTCATATTTAGCGTTCGTAAAATATGAGAATGGTATCAATCTTCTCATCTAACTTTATGCAAGAGAGCAAATAGATGTATTCCCCAAAATGTCGAACTATTCCCTTAATTGTTCCTTGTGACACATGCTAAGAATAAGAGATGGCTCCCTTGCAGTTCAAATCCTTGCAACTGTGTTCAGAGCAAATATTTTATAATTTTACCAGACCAAAGCAAAGAAATCTCACTTGAGAGCTGCTTATGTGGTGCCAGCATCATGCAACACTGACAGGTCTTTTTTCCCCACTTGTGAAGAAATGTTTCCGCTACGACGGTGAGCTAAAGCTGCTCCTTTTTTCTGTTCAGACATCCATCTAATTTAAGGCAAAATAATGTGTCCTTGTTAGGTAATATTGAAACAATATAAATGAGTGTGATATTACATGTTCATTGGTCTGACCAAGCCCTAGCAGCCACTATACGAATCATAACAGTTACTGGAATTATTCAAATAGTATTGAAACATAAATCTGAACGGCTACATGGATGGGCTGTGGATTAAGACATGAGCATGGTGAACATACCCTTTTTTATTAAGAGACCCTTTAAGAGGCTACTTAAAACTCTTTTTAATACCAGTTTTGGTGAATTACATTTTTGAGGTTTGCTGCCACAATGGAGCTAATGAAACAGGTTTATTTAACTGAAAACTGCCTGTGTTGCTTTGTCTGGCTTTGCAAACATTCAAGGTAACTGAAAGGATTTCAAATATGATTGGATTCTGGTTTATGAGCGTCAGGGCCTTTGTCATGCTGACGTGGTGGATGGTGGGTTGGTGACTCTTCCACACCACAAAGAATTTTCCATCCTGATTGTGATTAAAGGAAATACGGTGCAGGCAGAGTGTGAAAGGGTGAGAAACAGTTAAATATGGAGCGGATTCAAAAAGCAGTTCATTGACTTTTTCAGATTTGTAAAATCCCTGGGTGGCATGCATTTATGTAAATATATTCAACCAAGAAAGGATCCATGTTGAGTCAGTGTTATTAGAGGGGAGTGGGATAATGGCACTGAACATGCTGCACTAATTTTCGAGTGATTGTTAAGAAAAAATGGTCAGTGGCTAAAAGTCTTACATTTTATTTCACCAAAGGCAAACCTCTGCATCTTTTAATAACTGTCTCAAGTATCAAGTGCCATAGAGATACAGGCTCTCTGACTGAACAAAGTCAATAATGCAGGGTCAGAGGTCATCTCAGGCTTACAGCCGCCTGTGCCTCCAGTCAGCTGTTGCAATTGGTTTTGGAGTGGTGATCCTGCGAGTGCAGAATAGCGCTGTGGACACTAGGGATGAGGGGATAAATGGATGATCAGAGGAGGGATGGAGCTTTCATCCCCCTGAGTGAACGACCGTGCTGGTGCAATTAAGACTCTCACTTAGAGGATTGGTGAATTGGTTTACATGCCTTCCAGCCAATGGGAGAGCCGAGGGCCCATGTCCTCACTAGAGCCAAGTAATGCACAAGATACCTTTTCATAGTTTCACACCGGCACTATTAAATGTTGTATGTTGCACACTTTAAACCTGTTATTTAATGTGGGTTTTTGGCTTGCCCATTAACAAACTGCATTCAACCAGGGATTGTACAAAGCAGTAAATGGGTTGATAGAGAAGTGACTGAATATTTTGTCATTACCAGCTAAATCGATCGTTTTTCATATCCACCTTTGGACTGTTAGCAGAGTGGCATTGCAGGTTTAGCTGTTCTCAGACATGTCTGGGCATTTAGGCTTCCAGTAGTATTTACAGGAAAAGGCTAAAGACAGGTTGGCCAAATTGTAATAATTTTAGAAGTGATCTTGTGACCAGAACCATATAATAGGGCATATTTATAGAGGTGGCATTTCTACTGCCACTTATTTGGAATTAAGGCTCATTAGCTGATGTGGTAAAATGTTAAATCTGTTGGCATTGAATTCAAGGTTACTAAGTCGATGACACCAACAGTTTTTCCTCAGTAATTCTAGAAAGGATTATAGCACAAACAGATCCAAGAACAGCCCAGAAGTCACCATGCCATTGGCTGCCACAGGGACAAACATGCTAACCCAACTGGATTCTGGACAATGAATAATTTATCTTGATGTTGAGCTGTAGGGTTTTGGCACTGCAGTGGCTGGCATTAAACATTCTTCTGTTAATGTTTTGGCACTTTCAAGATTCCCTTTTCGGTGAATGAAAATAAAAAAAGCTGCTGGCAAATCAAAAGCAGTTAAGCAAACCAAAAAGAAAAATGTTAGCCAAAGGAAACAAAGGTTAAAGGAAGCTGAAAGAAAGAAATTTCCCCAAAGTTAAACTGGCAATCAAATAAACCATGCGTTAAATCAAAACCCAAATCAGGAAATATTACTCTAAAATAATCAGGAAAAAAATGAATTAGTTTGGAGATGTATTTAAATGAAGACAAGCAACTGCATATGAAACAATTCATCCATTCACAAGTGTTCTGATACCATAAATTTAACACTGCTATCTGTAAATAATAATGTCCCTCGTGGTGATGCTAGTATGTAATCATAATAATAATCATAGTTTATTACTTTGACTAAATACAGAATCATTATACCAGCTTTGTTGAATGTGAATAGATCAGTTATCAATACCTAAATGTTGTGACTAAACTTGCCATCTCCCCTCTTGCAGACTTACCTCCCTGCTCGTCCAGCATAACCAAAGTCCTGATGCCTGCATCTTTGCTCTATTCCCCAAAGACAGCCAGGTAGAAAGGAGAGGGAGGGAGGGAGGAAAAATGAAATGAAATAGAGGTCAGTAATGAGACTACAACAGTTTAGGGAATCAGCGGCTACTGAAAAATATTATAATATTAAAATATTTCCCCTTCACATTTTCCGTTTTCACTTTTCACCAGTAACTATTTAGCATAAAAACTGGAAGCCAGGAAAAACAGCTAGCCTGTTAGTCATTGGCCCAGCCAAGAAATAGTTCTAGCATGTATCTGCCCACAAAACCACAAAACAAATGTGAAATAATGTGTTAATTAGTGGGCTTTAGAAGTGTTGGTCTTTTAACCTTCGGACAGAAGCAGGCTAGCAGTTACCCCTTGCTTCCAGTTTTTATGTTAAGTTAAGCTCTCCTGGCTCTAGCTTCAAATTTATTATACAGCCCTGAGAGTGGTATCAATTTTCTCAGCTAACTCTTGGCAAGAAAGGAGATTATTTCCCCAAAGGCTGAACTATTCCATTAAATATCCACAGTAAAAAACAGAACACATCTTAAAATCAAAGTAAAGACTTACATGTTTTAGAAAATGTAACTGTTGGGACCTATGATGTCTTAGAAATCCTTTTTGAGTCACACACAATAAGATAAAAGGCTACTATGTATTCTGTAAAGCCAAACAGCGACTAATTAACATTATACATGGGATGACTTTGACAAATCTCATAAGGGAACAAATTAGAATATGTTGCTCCCCAAACATCAGCATGTAGGCTGGTATTGATTAGAAGGGGCAATGGTCATTTGGTCAAGCAGGAAACATGGAAATGGCCCCCAGGAGATTAACAACAATAGCGCTGACAGCAAAGGAGAGTTCTCATTAAAATGAGAACCCTGCCATTGGATTTCCTTGTACAAATGACACAATTAATAACCCAGGATCCTAACACCCCTTCTGTCCAAGAGTCAGCAGGTGTTAGACCTTTGGGCCATGCAGTAGTATTGCTTGTAACCTGCAAGTAAGACTATTTTCATTTTCCCCACATTTGAAATGTAGATTGTCTGTTGGTCTTCTTTCAGCCTTCAGATTTTCATTTTAATTCGTTCCTGACTTTAAACCATCTGAACAGCTGAGCCTGCATGAGTGCAACAGTAAAGCTATTAGTCACTGATAGGCTGGGTTAGCTACAGGTTTTGATGCTGGTAGAAAGAGTGTGAGGAGGCGGAGGATAGCGACACTTGCTTAAACGCAACTCTTCTTCCTCTCTGCTTCTTAGAAATGCGGCACTAAGATGTGGCACCTGGTTCGGCCTGATAGGCATAAATAAGATTATGGTTACACACACACACACACACACACACTTGAATGCACAAACGCACATATACACACCATCACACACACATCCCCCCTGCCTCCTCAGCAGTTCCGGAGGAAAGCCACATTGGTGATTGAGGCGAGAGGGGAGCAATAAGGAAACTGTGGTGTATACATTATTCTGTAATTCAGCAAGCCTCCGTCCAAGAGAAATCCCAAAGTAGTTGAAATGTGTCCCTGGGGAAACTCCAAGGAATAATCAACCATGATCCCATACAGGACTGGAGATGGTTCAGTGCGGATTCTTCATTCAAATCAGGTGGATAGATTCATACATATTGGCAGATGGGTTGCAAATTTGCAAGACTTTCATGTACCTGAAATTATGGATTAGAGATTGTAGTTAGATTACATTATGGTAGATTATAGTTGGTTTGGTCTGCGGCAACATAAATAAAACTTCAAAGCTTCATTTCCAGACTGGCATCACTCACTCATCAAATGATTAAATGTTGTACGTAATGTAAGATAAATATCTTGAATGTCCTGTATTTCTATAATATCATATATAATATAAAATATAGTAATCCTTACTAGTAAGGATAAAGCCACTGGGGCTATAGGTTAAGCTGCAACCAATTTGTGGGACAAACTGTAGAACTACCAAGCTACAGTCGCTTATTCCACACTATTTCCACTCTTTTACAGCTAAGCGACTTGAAGTGACCATGGAGGATGTAATCAATTGCTTTAAAGTGCTTCTGATGTAAGGTTTCTCAGGTGAAAGCTGTAGAGAAGTATGGTAACCTCAGGGTGTGCAATGATTTGAAAAAGCAACTACTTTTTATTCAGAAAAATACTTTTCCTTCAAAATAATATATATGTACTGTATATATATTTTTTAAACTGTTTTGCTATTGTTGCCATTGCAATTTTTCAACCCATCATCTCCTCAGTCGATTATAAGAAATCTTGAGTGATATCATAAAATAGATTGAATGTTATCTACAAAGCAGAGCACGTCAGCCTCCGGTTAGCTATTTGTGTGATTGTGGCATACAAACATCTAAAGCAATTTGCAAATCTCCCCGCCTGCAGTACAGTCGTAGGGTGGGGCTACGTGGTGACATATGTCGACTGATGATCAATATGACCTTGAGATCTGCACTGAGAGCTTGTCAAACACCACCACCCCCAGCTCTCCACACTTGCTCTCTCCCTTCTCTCTCCCTTTTATTCCCTGCTTCCCTCCATCTCTGTCTGCTTGTTGGCGTGTCACACTCAGGCTTTCATTTTCTCCATGTCTTTCATTCCCACTTTATTACAGTATTATTTATTGGCATGAATGTTACATGAGCAAATAAAAATCTGTGTGTATCCGCTCTCTGACGTTAGTTCATTTCGTATAATGTGCTATTCACGCCATCACTCGGTTGACTCATGGTTCACTCAGTCCTGCCTGACAAGACTAATGAATTCAAACGCAACAGAAAATACTGTGTGTGTTAAAGCTAAATCTTGAATTAGGATTCAGTAGTTTCAGAAATCAATAAGGTAACCAGCTCCTGACCCAAAAGTACTTTGTCTGCCTGTCAGTCAATGAGTCATCTGCAAAAGGTATTTTTAGCCAGAAAATGCTAGTGTGGAATGAGATAGAGACTTGATGCCAGGTCCTAACAAAAGGGGATGTTCGACATTCTGGGAAATACACTTATTCGCTTTCTTTCCGAGAGTTAGATAAAAAGATTGATACCACTCTCATATCTGTCCATTAAATATGAAGCTAGAGCCAGGAGACAGTTAGCTTAGCTAAAGACTGGAAGCAGCAGAAAACAGCTAGCCTGAAACTGCACCCTCCCAAGAAATAGTCTGATACATAACTCCTGTAAAACCATAACTTGTCTTTTTTACACTTTGGTTTTTGGACGAATTAAACAAAATAGATTAAACGTGTTAATGAGCTTTAAAAGGTGTTGCTAGGCGGATTTGTTTTGTTTGGACAGACCCAGGCTAGCTGTTTCCCCCTGCTTCCAGTCTTTGTGTTAAGCTAAGCTAACGGCCTCCTGGCTCCAGCTTCATATTTAAGCCACAGACATGAGACTGGAATCAGTCTTCTGATCTAACTCTCAGCAAGAAAGTAAATAAGCATATTTCCCAAAATGTCGTACTATTCCATCACTCACTGACTTGTCATTGTCCCCATAACAATGTGGGATACTAAATCACACCACTCTTTATTCAGTTTCCTTTTGTTTAACCCTGTTATAAGGTCTCATTCTTGCCAAATCATCACATTTTTCTTGCATGGAGACCAGTTGACTTACATTTTTTAACCACTACTCACAGATTTACTGTAGTGCAACCATGTATGCTAACATAAGAAGCCTACTGTCCTCGCTGTACCAGTACACATTCAGCCCTGCTCCTGTGAGGCAACCTACTGTCTTCCTCTTGTGTGCTTCATGTGTGTTGCTACAGTGTCGTGCTCTGCTCCTCTCTCTATTGTAAATGAATAGCACGGTGATCTTTGTTGGAAAATGAGAATAATGGGGACATTGTGTAAAAACTGTATTGGTAATGCTGGCTCCCTCAGATTCACAATTAAAGCATAACTAACTTTATTGTAATTTGTAGAGCATCTCATCTATAAAAGTGTATTTTTTACTATGTACTATGCACTGACAAAGTATGAACATTTGTTTTAACTTTATGCTAATGTCATGTGCCTGCTGTTTGGGTTGGAGTTAGAGTCACTCCTCCCTTCCCAAATTGCTGGAATGAAAATTTCAATAACAGGAACAAAATTAAATAGCCTCAAAGCTGTAATATTCAAACTACTAAAACTGTATGAATTAAATAGGGTGCTGCAGTTTTTTCTTTTCTGTGAATTCCCTGATTATGTTCAAGAATCGGGTAAATTCTTTCTTCTGCAGTGTTTTTTTCTGAAGAACTTTGCCCAAAGTGTATCTGAGACATGATAGACTTCCAGTGTCACTGCATTCATTTCCTATTCTTGCTGTGTCATATTTTGTCTCAGACTTTATTAATCCAATCATAAACTGCAAATTAAACGTTTACACCAACGAGGAGCCATAATTCAAAGTTTTATGGGTTTTTTCTTACCTCTTCCACCAGCTGCAGCATACGACGAGTGCTCTCCAGTGACTGCGGAGAAATAAAAGATACGGTTAGTTTCCATTTGAGACTACACGACAGATTCAAACAGCTACAGCCATCATAAAAGGGAAAAAGTACTGTTTAACATCAAAATTCTAAAATGGAGAACAAATAAATTGAGTCTTCCTGGGGTTTACACAAAAACAACAAAATCATGTGTCTACGGTTTCTGCAGTACGTTCATTGAATTGAGCATAAGCGAGCATGTATCACAACAAAGTGGAGTCAATTTGAACAATCAGCGGGACACAAAAAGGATCAATATCTGACGTTTATCAACAGGAACTCAACATGAACTCACAGAGACAGACTGTCTGCACTTTGGCACATATTGAATATGCCCGACCTTATGATGCCAATTTTGAACGTAGCTGTAACAGTGACTGATTTCTGAGAAGTTTATTTTCATACTGTCAATCAATTGAATGCGTACAATGTTTTGGATTTGAGATCAAAACTAAATTGCTTTTAAGCACGTTTGTCTGATCTACTCCAGAATACAGCAGCTCTGCCAATAAAAATAACTACACTCTTGTAATAAAAGCATGCTTTGATCCCCCCTCTACCCCTCTCTCCCAGACTGTTGGATGTCTATTATTAGCCTGTGTGGTGATAGATATGGAGCTGCACATTCCAATTCCCTGTCTAAGAAGCGTGTGGCTGCAGAGCACAGCTTGCTAGCTAGAGCCACTCGGCAGGGACGGCGCTCTGTGATATCTCGTTCTTCTTACAATGACACAGCTTCGCCTTGCTGTGCTCGCTGCGAGCACGGCTGATCCCCCGGAGCGACGGGGGCTGGAGAAGGGGGGTTGGGTAAGGAATCGAATGGGGCACAGCCTTGAAATGAGCGTCCATTTTTGATGTAGCCGGTCTTCTTTCTCCTCTTCCTCCTTTTCAACTCATCTGTCTCTTTCCTCATTCTTTCATCTTTCCTTTTTATCCATTTTCCTTATTCTTTGTAGTCAAGCAACCAGAATATCCTTGCACTGATATTTTAGCACTTGTGCTCATGTGCTCTGATCTGAAATGGCCATTATATGAGATGCTGTCCTCTCTGTGCATCTGAGAGCTCATGTAAGTCACTGCAACAGAGGCAAAAACTGTTATTCTGACGCCGCCATTTTGTGCATGCCCTATGTTCACACATGCCTGTGTGTGTGTGTTTAATATTCTGCTCAGCTGTGCCAGTGTGAGTCATATGTGAAGCTGGAGGGGTGTGGGCTAATCTGCTCTGGGCCATGACTGAGACTCTCTCTCTCACTCTGACTGCTGTTAAAACACACGCACTCACAAGCTTAAGCACATAGATGAATTCCTACACGTGAACACGGACACACTCGCGCAATCAGTTTTGTAAATTCACACTCATGAGCGCACACATTTGTGTCACGTGCACACTCACACACACACACACAAACACGCTCTCAAGATGTTACCATGTAGGGTTATTTAAAGTCAGATGCAGGTATACTCTCCTATCACCTGCACACACACACGCAAACAGCCACAGCCCAAGGCAGACAACAACATGGTGCTGTATAATTTCTATTATTATGCATTCAAGGACTGAGCTACATATGTAACTATTTTAAGGTTATGGTATAAAACAGCCTACACATTATGAGAATGCAATTAAAATTAAGAGTTTTGTTTTATTAAAATAGCTTTTAGATTTGGAAAACGTATGAAAAGAGGGTGTGTTGCTAATATGCAGAAATTATGTTTACCCAGTGCTGTATATTTATCCTCCAAATTCTTGTATGTGTTGTGATGAAGTCTATGTTTGTTATGTTACGGAATTTTAGGATCTGCCATTTCAAAGTCTCTCTAATGTATATGTGCTTCTCATTTGTATGCATATAAATGTGCTCAAGTCCAGTTTCTGTGAGTAAGTATGCATGAATGTGTGCATGCCATCAAAAACTGAAACCACTGTGATGCAGCAAGTGTGTTGTTCTCACCTCGTCGGCCAGCTGGTCGGCGCGTTGCTGCATGTCTGACAGCTCATTGCGCATGTCCGCGTCATCTGCCATGGCTGCTGGATGTGGGGGGTGGAGAAGGTCTCCAACAGGGAAGAGAAGATCCTAGTGGAAATTCGGGGAGGGCTGGAAAAGAGACAAAACTTCAAAAAATATGGCATAGAAATGATGGAAATCAAACCCTTAACCTGACATGCACCTGTGATCGCAAACCCACAACATCATACATTCATGGTCTCCTCTCTGTACATCTCTGAGCAATGACAATACTTTGAACAGATGGAACCAGTAAATGGAGGATTAGAAAAACCAACAGTGGCAGCAGGCAAACAATGTTTGCAGAAGAATGTCAGGCTCAGACGGGCCGTCGTTTACATTTACATTTGCTAATTGTTGTATGACTTATTCCAGACAAACTCAGACTAACTCATTCAACAGCAATTCATCCTATAAGTTCTTGATCCTTTTCAGTTATAATAATACATTACAGAGTAATACATCCATCATCACACATGTGCCCTGTCAAGGATGCTCTTGAGCAAGGTGATACTCTCCTCCCTACCCACCAGCGTCAAGTCGCTCTGGATAACAGCTGCAGATTAATGCCGAAGGTACAAAATGTAAAAAAATATTCCAGAGGGGTGAGAAGAAAAATGAGAGAATGAAAGAGCATGGCATGCAACAATTGGGCCAAATGAAATTGGATCATATTGATAAAAGTCATACAATCAAAAACATAAAACCAAAGAGGTAGCCAATTGGGAGATTCTGTCTCCAAAGGCTCTGTTTACTGTTGCAGGCTGTATAACGGAGGATTAAGAAGCTGCAACAGCAGAAGTGTTTGTTTGTTGGGGAATGAGTGGGAAGGGAGCGGGCGACTGATGTTTGCAGAGGAATGCCAGTCTCAGACAGACAGAGTTGACTGGGATTTTGGAGGATTAGCCACAGAGACACATAAACAGCCTGTTAGCCCTGTAGCTGTGATCATTTCAGGTCATGAGAGGCTAGTATCACAAGCCAAACAGTTGGGCATCTCCAGATGTAGGATTACTGGGAGCTAACTCTAAAGATGATCATGAAACAACTTGTCATGTGTCAGATGAGTTAGAGATTATCAGTAGATATGGCTAAAAGACATCCTAACAAATTAGCATCCAAATGGTTTAAACCCCTTAAGAATCAAATATAATTCCTTTCCACTGTTTTCTGGCTAAGTGGTAATCCTGCTACCATAATGTGCTTTACTTCCCAGGGGGAAATCATTGATTGAATGGCTGTTGGGTTCAAATAGGGAGCAACATATTGTTTATGCACATCCTCAGGGAAACAAAAATACTATGTATATAAATAAAGCTAAAACAAAGTGATATTTTGGATATTAACACTGAATCAAATAACTGAAATATGACAGGGCCACTCCACTAGCGCCAATTCCACTGAGAATCAACACCAGGGCACCTGGGTGGTGCAGAGGAAAATATGTTGGCTCACTGCTGCAGACATTCAGGTTCAGTACTCAACTGCCCTATCAAATGTAATCAGCTGGGGAAATGCGGACTCTTTTGAGGGAACAACCTTCACTTGCAAATCAGAGTATCTTAACATACTTGAGCAGGATGCTATGCCAGTGACAAGCTTTTGTACTCCATAAGATACAAATCTGCTCAAACTATTTCTGTGTGTATTGATTAAGGTTATTGGAAGTGTACAAATGTAATGCTTGTAAAAATAGAGGAACGACACACCTAAACAGACCATCCATTTGCAACCCTTGAAACATAAATGCACTGTACGCTGTACTCCTAAATTACATTTTACAACATCAGATTAAAGGCAATCCACCAGATTTGCGTTATTCAATCCACGTCTTTAAAGTAATTAAGTATCTTTATACGACCACTAGTCTGTGTATCATCTTGGACAGACGGCTTCGCCCACCTGGACATGTCTCATCTTTGGTGACTGAGCGAGCAGTCTGGTTGATAATCTGTCTCGGAGGTCCCACTCTACCCTCTGTGTTTGCTTCACCCACTCGTGTGTCCGGAGATGTTCACAACAACATCTGCTGGCCACACACTCGCTGCACATACACAGGGTATAAAGCCATTTTTTATGGCCGCGGCAATATCACAGCATGACATAGTCTGAATCATTAAAGCCCCCCCTGGGCGGTATATAGATTCCTCTGCATTCATCTCTGCGGATAGATTCGGTCATGCATACGTCCTCAGATCAACAGCTGCATCATAATGATTAAGTCCTGCACTGTGTACAGGCTCCTTTTTACTACAGCATTTATTCAGAGGCCAGTTTACATAACTGAAGGTCTTCTGGTGAGAAAACTGCTGACATATTCAAAGATAAAATGTGTATATTGTTATATTTATGGATCACGTTTATTCCATCTCTCCCTGCTCTGATTTCTGTCCCTCTTTCCTCTCTTCTCGCTGTCCTGCATCGCTTCATAACAGCAGCAGCCATGTTGGGTTATATAAACCTCCAAGCGGACTGTGCAGTGCAGTGCTTAATGTCTGAATCGAGTCAGATCTTCAGAACGACTCGCTCAAGGAAGAGAGGGCATCATTGCCTGCCTGTCTAGTTAGGTAACCAAATTCAGGCAATTAAGTTTTAACAGGCCACGCTGACCTTTTACTTTACTTCTCAATTACAAGCTTCACAATTTGCATCTTAGCTGTCCTCAGCACTGCCTGCTTCAGAGCCTGTTCTGTACCTAGGTCACCTGAGTAATTTCCATTTGCTGAAGAAGACTATGGGATATGATTTGTGCTGCACAGTGATAAAATTGTAAAAATGAGTGCTTTCCTCCTGTATATTTTTTAATTTAATCATTATGCACTGACAAGGAGCTCCATCCCAGCAAAATCATAAGGTGCTCTCCTACTAAGTCTACTGCCCAGGAGAATCTCTAGTGTACAAAGAAGTGTCAATTAAAACAAACCAGGGAGTAACTTCAATAGGCGTCTGAGCTCATCAGTTCTGGCTAGCAACACCCAAAAGGAAAGAGATGAGGGCTTGTACCAATTCTGGCTTTTTTTTCCAGACCGAGTAGTGTAATGTTGTTTATCTCTGGTCCCATACAGCAATACATCATACACGTGGATGTGGTTCAGGTAGAGTCCATTAATCCCAGGGATGGCGGTTCAATCCCCGGCCCCTCCTGTCCACATGTTGAAGTGTCCTTGGGCAAGACACTGAACCATAAATTGCTCCCGATCCATACCAGCACCTTGCCTGGCAGCTCCATTTCCATCTGTGTGGTGGGTGAATGAGACCAATCTGTAAAGCCCTTGGGAACTGTTAAGGTTGAAAAAGCGCCATATAAGTCCATTTAGTGAAGTCCATTTATGAGTAACAATGCATTCATATACTGATGCAGAGATAAAATAATACATTTTAGCTGCTGTTATCCAGAGCAACTTGCAGTGACAAAGCAGGTAGAGACCACTTCACAGAGTTACCACTAAATGCCTTTGAGAGATACCATTACAAGCCTCAAACTGATGACTTTTAAGTTACAGAACCTTTAACTAGCAGGCCCTGTCATTTATAAATTTCTCCCTCTCAAAGGATACTAGCTTGTCTGGAGATTCCCATCTGATTAAATATTGGCCAACCCACCTGAGAGACACTTTTAACTTATAACTAATCACAGAATGGCTGTCAGCAGTTTGGAGAAAAATAAACTTAAGTACCTCTTGTTTTGAACATACAATATTAATCATAACATCAGAATAACTGTTCTTATAATGTAATGCAATGCTTATGCACAGACATAAAAACATTAATCAGCTCGCAGGCATGTGCACTTTTAGGACTTGTTGAAAGTAATCCAACAAGTAATCAACATATGTAAACTTTTTCTTTTTTTATTTTAGTTTAGTAGCTGCGACAGATTAAAGTTTTTAGACTCATATTAATGTAATGTGCTACAAACCAGTGGTAATTAAGAACTAATATATTGCCCACTCCAATGAGTAATCACTTTACTTATGAAACTAAATTACTTAATTTTATCAGTAACA
Source organism: Macquaria ambigua (assembly GCA_008360985.2). NCBI lineage: Eukaryota > Metazoa > Chordata > Actinopteri > Centrarchiformes > Percichthyidae > Macquaria > Macquaria ambigua. The sequence goes on along the minus strand of VMKM01001338.1, from coordinate 115,950 downwards.
GTAATCAGTTTATCTTGTAATCAGACTACAGTAATCCTGGTAATCCTTGATCTTGACAGACTAATTTATTGCATATTGCTTTCCACCTGTCAGTATAAGTAATTCTATCCTATGACTGAATCCTTTAGGTAATGAACACTGAGTAACTCCTTCATTTCCACCAAACATCTGCTTCACAGGTGGCTCAAAATGTCCTTGTTCCTTTGGGTAACACACAAGATTTGGGGGAAATATGTAGGGAATCAACAACTACCATATCTATCTCCTTTGTTCATTTTGAACAAACACACACCCACACGTCCTTTGCCCTTGTATTTCTATCACCTTGTCATCATGTGTTACACCAACGCTGACATTTATGCCAGGAAATGGTAACCACTGTGACCTTTTGACCCCAAGTCAACAGGAAGGCAATAAAGAACAGGAACAGCCAGGAAAGCTCAAAGGAAAAAAAATCAACCTCAATCAACCTTATTAAAATCACACAACTAGGCTGTAGCACGGCACACTAAACACACATGCTCATCTATGCTGTATATGCAGGCATATACACACACTTTATTACAGCCATGTTGCCCCAAGGACTGTGGCAGAGTAAATGGTTGCTGATTAGCAGCATGATTTAATTTATGGCACTAGAAAAGGTGCTGTAAAATGTGATGTATGACTAGCGTGGCAGTTATCACAGGTTTCAAGGCAGTTATTGGAGTAAGGCCGAACACTGCACATTCATCAGCAGTATTTGGAATAATTGGATGAGCAATAAAACATGGCTAATTCCTGCATTTATATACTGTACAACACTCTCAGTAGCGAAAAAAATAACTCCATGAATGTTTAATAAAACATCCATCTTTCTAGCTTTCCATCCATCGACCCGTCACGTTTTTACTACCTCAAGAGTGACACTTCAGTGTAATCACTATGGGAACAATAACGAAAGATATGAAGATGCCCTTATTTCCATTCCCCACACCGGACGACGGTATATTTCATACCCTGTCCAATCACATTCTACCTGGAGGAGATTACAAGCCCCCACCAACTGCTCCACCTCAACACTTTCTCATTTCTTTTTCTCCTCTCTTCTTTAATATCTTTCCTTCAATCTGTCCTTCAATTTCTCCCTCCCTCCCTCTGTCTTTCCTTTTTTTTTTTTTTAAATCTCTTTCTTCCTCTTTCCTTTTTACTTGCAAAAAAAAGAGAACATGAACTGGACCACACCTGCATCTACCAAATTCAGTCATTCAGATGCATTGTACATCAGTATTTGACTGAATCCTTTGCATATTTACAATGCAATTTATAGCAAAATCTGACTAAATTGAGGCTACTTCTGTAAATGTTGTGCTATTATTGCTACAAAATAGTCCTTTTTATGGCCCATTTTTATCTGATTACTTACTACGCAAATATTTGAAGGCTGAAACACAGATTTATCAATATGTAAAAGAAACTTACCACGAAGGTAAGATACTGTAGAGCTTTGATGTGGCTTGTGGCAAGAGAGACAATAGATCTTTGTTTTTCACTGTTTCATGCAGTTGGATGTGTGTGTCTCTCTTCTCTTGCGTGTGTGTGTGTATGTGTGTGTGTGTTGGCTGCCATTTTGTTTGCTTTCCAGTTTCAGTTTCAGACGCTCCATCTCCGTCCCTGCATCAAACATTTTTCTTTGTCTTTTTAATTGAAAGATGAAAGGAACACATTAAATAATTGTGAGACATCACTCGAGTGTGATTGATCCAGCTAGGCGCCGATCTTAAAAATATCTATCAAGCTGACTGAGATGAAATAGCGTCTCATTTTCTGCTCTACTGCAAACACTGACACGAGACAATATGCACAAATTCAGAGCGGGGATTAACACTGCATTCATACTACAATAACTGGATTTAAAGGTAATCTTCAGGCCTGGCTGTTTGAAACTAGCCATGTGGCTAGCACCTATAGTAACAGATGAGAGATTGATGTGAATTGCCCTTGTAAAAATAAATCTTGTTACGTAAAACAACTTCATTGTGAAGGTTACTACAGCTCTTCACTTGGTACGGCTGTTATCGTTCCTTACAGGAGACGGTAGTGACAAAAGCACTGAAGTGAAATGGATGGAGTGGGCGCTTCTTTTAAAATTAACATAGTTGAGTTGTCATTTGGCTACATATGAAATTTTAAATGTAAAACAATATCTAATACTGTTAAAAATTCCACAGCAGCCATTCTGGGGCTCAAAAGAACAATAACTCTGTACCGGAAAAATGCTTCTTCTATCCAAAAGTGTTTCAACACATTACAACATGACACTACCCTTCCAGGAGCCACGGCGGGCCTGAATAATAACAACTGTGATATAATATTACACAACAAGCCCAAGTGTCACTACAGCTGGAGCTCTCGCGCTCTCTCTCAGCAGAGGAGCTAGCATTAAGTGCTGCTGCGACATCCCAGTGGCCCGCTCTAGAAAGAATGTCATGCATTATTGACCTGAGAAGTCCAAGACCCCATCACTTATTCATCTGGCCCCACTGTAACCATCCACAGCTCAGAAACACGTAGCTAAAGAGCAGGAGGTGGGGGATCATAACAGCGCAGGCTACCTGCTTCAGACACTTCAAAAGCTCCTTACAGAGATAGTGACGGTGAAGCACATGACTTTCTCCAGCCTTTTTTCTCCACCTTGAGAAGAGCTACGGGGCTCATCAGATAATTCAAATCCAGATTTGAGGAAAAAAAAGGAACTAGAGGTGAAGCGATTAGTCTACTAGTCCATCAACAGAAAATTTGTCGGAAACTATTTTGATAATTGATGGGAATGTCGGTCTGTCGGTTGGTCAGTCGACGATGTTAGCAAATGTTAGCATGCTAGCACGCTACACTAAAATGGTGAACATGGTAAACATTATATCTGCTAATGCCACTGATCACGTTAGCATGCAAATGTTAGCATTTAGCTCAAAGCACAGTTTAAGTACAGCATCACAGAGCCGCTGTACTTAGTGTTGTTTAAGTACAAATGCCAAAACTTCACTGGTTCCAGCTTCTCAAATGTGAGTATTTACTGATTTTCTTTGTCTTCTATGATATTAAACTAAATATCTTTGATTTTGGGCTGTTGGTCTGACAAAACAAGCAATATGAATATGTCAACTTGGGCTTTGGGATATTGTAATGGACATTTTTTACTTTTTCTTACATGTTATGGACCAAACGATGAATCAGTTAATTGAGAAAACAACTGCTTCCAGCAGCCATATAAAATTACATACCATTTGCACACACATATCAAAAACAAATCTGCATTCGAACCTAAGATCAGTCTGCATATTTGAGCAAAAAGCAATATGCATTTTCAAAATATACTGTCTAGAAATTATACTAAACATACAGTATTAGACTGATGATTATTGCTCATATAGGCTGGGTAATAATCATCAGTCTTTGCTGCGAGCCTGCCTGCGAGCCTTGATAACATCATGTTGTCAGGACAGTTTGCATGCAGAACAAGAACATTTGCCTGAAACGTAATGCTTTATTAGCGATGTTTTGTTGATCTGTTTTTGAGGATTATATTGTACATGGGAAGAGAAGCCAAAGCAGTTTGTCAAGCTAGGCGGGGATAACGCTGAGAGACAGCTTTAGAATATAGAGGCATGTGTGGATAAATTCCCTACTGTATGATGAACGCTATAACCACTGGGTAGGTGAGGACCCCACATACTGGGTTCTCCATGTGGAGAGATAGAAACATTCACACGTAATCTATTCATCCTTCAAGGCATGTTATACAACACATAAGTAAATCATACAAGACGTAGCCTATCCACGCCCATGGCAGTTAACTAAGCTATTTAGAGGGTTATGGTGAAGCACAAGAAGGACGTCAGTGTGGGAAATGACTGTTGCAGGTCAGGTTGCTCCATAGTTTTATTAGTTTCTCATCAGTACGGGAAGTGAGTGTGGTTCTGGGATGCCAGAAGTTACAGTTTTCTGCTTTCTGGAAGTGTCAGGGCCTCACTGATGGGAGGTTACTCACTTGGTATTCCAGTCACGCACCTACTCTCATAAACTCTGTTCCCCCAGAGTGACCACTCACTTATCCATTATCATGCAGCAACGTAGAAGTAGAAGGTGGCGTTGCTGCATTTGCAAATAGAGACCAGATAGACTGAGGGTGAAGACAAGGACAAGCATGGTGATTTAAAGCTGACCTCCCCCCCATCCCTCTCCTTATTGGTCCTGAGCGGCATGGCTCCTTATCAGCCAGCTCCCTGCTCCTTAGAAACAAGTGCAGAGCACAGCAGAAGAGACAATAGATGGGGATCCAAAGCAAGAACATCTCAGTGTTGCAGACTGAGGTGTTTATTTTAAGCTACTGTAGGAAGATGAGAAGAACAGAAAGTACACACGCACAAGGATGACAAAAAGAATAAAATGAGGCCATAATTCAGTATGCACAGCATACCACACCAAATATGAGCACCTCTAACGCTCTTCAGCCCCGTGCTCACAGTCACCTCTGTGGTCTCCGTGGGTGAAATCATTTTGGGGTTGAGGGCATGGCGGTGCAGATGAACATATGAGCAACAATCAACCAAGCAATTTCTGTACAGGCCTCTGCAGCCTGTTTTGAATTAGAAGCATGACCTCTTGTGTTTTACGACGCAATAAAATAAACGTCAGGGGGCAGAGATGCGAAGGCTCTCTGGGTGAAAAATACAGCAGATGCCCTTTTTATATCTACACGTTTGATGGAATCCCAGGCAGGAAATGTTTAAGCCAGCCGCAGAGTGCAAAGGCAGAATTCCTGATGTTTTAGCGATGCTGCAGAAACAGACCATCAAACTGTTCTGCCCTAATCAATATTGATGTCTTTCATTAGTCCTTTGGTCACAGCTGTTTGGCATGGAGCACATTTGTACAGTTGGGGATTATGACACGAGACTCAACGAAAGAATTCCAATGAGTGATCTGCAGAGGTTTATTTCACAGTCCAACAGGACACATTCAGTGCTTTCAAAAGAGTCTCTACTTCATTCATGATCACGGGCCTTAGTTGCCAGGCCACTTCAGTGTCACGTAAGACCCTGTTAAATATTTGAGAAGTCATAAAAACAAAGACATTTAAAAGCAGTTAGGTTGAGAAATACCCTCTGACAGAAAACACTCATCAGAAAAATATCAAAATTTAACTCTGCTGTCGTCTTTATCTGTTCAAGCCACTGAAGAACTGTAAAATAAAAAACTTTTGTGAATATCTATGTTTAATCAACATGTTATGTATATGCAGTAAAATATATATCAACTCTGAAATGTGTTGTGTAAAAACAACGAAAAGTTGTTTTGGAACATAAAGAATAAAAAATTTAGAGCAGCAGACTGACTGTAGGGCTGCAGCTGACGATTATTTTCATTATCAATCAATTATTTGGTCTATAAAAAGTCAGAAAATAGTCAAATAGAGTCCAATGTGGCGTCTTCTTTGGAATTTGGTCCAAAAACCAAAGATATTCAGTTTACTATCATAGAAGACGTAGAAAAAAGGCAGAAAGTAAATAGACAGACTTTGCTTATCCTGTGCGAATGCACCGCATGAAACACAGACCTGGGGGGGTAATTTCTAAATCACATGAGGTCCCATGGTAATACTAGTCCCGTGCGAATAGGGCTTTAAATGATTTAAAACTACAGAGGAAGAAACAAGAACACTGTCATATTTGAATGCCTACAGTAAATGCTGCAGGGGGAATGTAACACTGATACTCTGTATTGCTCATAAGGCATTTTAAGACATTATATATATTGTAGATGGACATTAATGCCAGTACATTATGGATGGATTGACAGTAAATCACAACAACAACTGGCAGGTTTGATATCTGTGTAGTGACTATGAAGCTAAAAACAAATTCATCACAAAACCAGATGCGTAATGCATCACACCATGCATGCCTAAATGCCCTATAATGCATGCAGTCTTCATACTGTAATGCAGTAATGTGTATAATGAAGTTAAAATGTGACAAACCTCACATCCCATGAAACAATCAATCAAATATCCTCTGTATATCCTGCTGTTTAAGGTTCATATAAAAGCATTGCAGAGGCAAATCCACACCAACAATCCCAGTCAGCTGCACTGCAGCATCATAAATTACCCAACCCAACACACAGACCTACAGCAACAATATCACCAAAAAAAAAAAAACCCTGCCACGTAACACTCCACTGATCCTTGAATGAAAACCGTCTCCACGCAGTGTCATGTTTGCAGAGGACTGATACAGTCGTATTGTCCCTGCACCTGAGCACACAATGCCATGTAATGTAGAGGGCGGAGGGCGTATTCATGTTGACCCAAGCAGATTAATTGGTGACTTTATGCTTCACTGATGCAGGGATAAGAAGTCTATAGATGCTTTTATTCTGGAAATGGAAGTCGTGTAGGGATGGTTTACAATAGAATACTGCTAAAGCTGTGGCTAATGCTGTGGTGAAAGTGATACGTATGAAGCTACAGATCAATGTGAAACTGAAGCAGTCTGCATCATAGCCTACAAGTGACTGTACTCCAAAATATCAGCTTGCCGTAGTAAAATCTGAGACCCAAAGATATTACTGGGCACACATTAATATCATCTGGAATTCACCTCCAATATATATATATATATATTATGGATACTTTTAATAGGGGCAACTATCTGCCATTACTGCCATTTTCTCACTTAGAAAGTATTCACAGTATTTCTTCAAATGGCAATCATTCACTTTGGCAGCTTCTCTCGCTAGTATTTTATACTCTCCATGTTTCCATTTTCTGTCTCTCCATCTCACTCCCTTCTCTCTTTCTAATAACTTTCATTTTCCCTCCCTAAATTCCTTTCATTAATCAAAAGAATAATAATCTAACCCTGTGAGAGTGGGAAAGAGGACAGATGGCAGAATGATGACAGTGCCTGACAGCGCAGTGGATCGGTCTCACAGATAACTGTCTCATGAATGCGGCTTTAAAAGGTAAAAAGATGGAGGAGTTTTTTTTAAATTTTCAGTTCCAGAAAAGCTTCAAAAGTGAGAGCATCACTTGGGAGATGATATTAACTTTCAGTTGTTGTCATATCACTTCTGTGAGAGGGTACAACTGAGGTAAGATAAATTAAATTTATATTATTTTATAAACTAAATTTAGAGAAGTCATGCTTCTGTGCGAGCACAGAAAGGAGTCTTGACAAGTATGCTGCTCTACAACCTGTCTCTATTAACAACCATTTAACTACCCTACATAATGCAATGAGACAATTCTTTTGACCTGCTTTAGCTTTAGAAAACATATAAGACAACTTTCACAAGACAACATCCCAAATACAGAATAAAAAAACTAATAGAAGTAACAAATGATTGCTGTGTCACAGTGAAAGATAATGCAGCAAAAAAAAACACCATTTGTATGATGTGGTATGGCGAGCCAAGCAATGCACCACTGCAATCTTTCTCTATACTTCGCCACAGCTTCGAGGCCTCGGGAGCGGCCATTTTGTTCCCCTGTTTTTGTTCACATGCAGAGTGTCTCTGAGAAAGTGAGAGGTTGTCCCGTGAGGGCTGACTGGACGTAAAAAACGCCTCAACCCTGCCTTTCACCCTGACTTGCCACTTTTGCTGCCACACCAGCTATATGTTCTCGTAAATCTCACACTCACTTGGAAGAAATAAACAATCTTTGACTTTTTTCTTCATATAACTTCAGACGGGATTCTGTTTTTCTTAAAAAGTAAATCATTGCTTTTCTTTCCTGTTTCGTCTACAGGAATAGGAAATACACTTATTCACTTTCTTGCCGAGAGTTAGATCAGGAGACCACTCTCATTTCTATATGCTAGATATGTAGCTACCACCAGCGACCCTTTAGCTTAGCTTAGCTTAATGACTGGAAACAGGGGGAAACAGCTAGCCTAGCTCTGTTCACACGTAAAAAAATCCACTTACGAGCACATCTAAATCTCACTAACACTTTATATCACGTTTGTTTAATCTGTACAAAAACTGAAGTGTAGAAATGACACATTGTGGTATTACATGGGTTATGTTATGTTATTATGGGTTATACAGTATAACCCCTGTAAAATCCCTACGTGTTGGTTCTACACTTCAGTTTTTCTACTTGTTACCTTTGGACAGAGCCAGGCTAACTGTTTATTTAACTGACAGATATAAAAGTAATATTGATCTTCTCATCTAACTCTTGGCAAGAAAGCCAATAAGCTTATTTCCCAAATGTTGAACTCTTCCTTTAACAAATGCAGGGTTACGTTAACTTCATTAGTCCTTTGTCAGTGGATTTATATTATCTCTGTATGTTTCTGTTATCTATTTGACAGTTTTTTGCTGTATTTAAAATGCCCTTTCTGTAAAATATTATATTACATAATATCTGAAGCTGAAAAATCTTTTTTTTAAAAGTGTGTGAGACATGTGGGAGACTTTGTGATGAAAAGAGACTTGTGATGTGCTGACCACCTGGCAAAAGTCTAAAACAAAGGAAGGGACTTTGCTCAGAGAAAATAAAATCTCTTGAAAAAGAAATAACCCCTGTTATGATGTCTCCAAGAAGCAGACACAATAATCCCTACTCAGACAGAATAGCAATGTCTCCTCTGGCTCTGGACTAGGAACCAAGAACGGGCATCACTATTCAGAAAATAAAGAGAGACACCACTACAGGGTATTATTTCAGACATCTCAGAGTTGCTAATGCAACAGCAGCAGAACAAGCTCTGCTGAATCCATGAGGATGACTTTGTTTGTCATGCAGCTAAAACCTGAACTGCACTGTGACAGCCAGAAACAACCGCAGTAGTCATTTAGTTCACACTTCCTATCCAGAGAACTTTACAAAGGAGGGAGCGAGGCAGTGGTCTAGTTCTTTACTCAAGGGCACTTTTAAAAAAATGCCCTTGAGCAAAGAATTATGGATGCTTCTCTTTACTCTGAGCAGGTGCGGTCCTTTTCAAGCTCTAGGTTGGATCCAGGCCCAAATGTAAACTGCCTTTTGTGATTCCGCACCTTGCCTTGCTGGGTTGTCAGTCATTATGTAGAGTGAAACATGGTGTTTACTCCCAAAAACGCCTTTCCTTGCAAATGACTGCTAGTGTGAAAGATGAAACAAGGTGTTTGATATGTGAAGGCCAACAAATACCAAGGCTTCAGAAGATCATTATTTAGCATAAAAGCATTTTCCTTCAAATTCTGATCAAATCTTTACATTTTAGAGAAACAGAAAAATGCCAAACATCCCTCACACTGGTTGTAGAAGGTCTAACTAAGAACGTCAAATGTGACTTACTGTCTCATTTCATTTAAGACCAATGTGAAAGGGTTTACAGCATGTGGCTGTAGTATGAGGTTAATGTGTATAGTTGCTTATGCATGGTTAACTTGAGGTGAGTGGTTGGTTTAGGCCTGTTAAGGACCTTTCAAATCACACACAAAGATTTCTCAGGCTTTTTGCATACTTGAAGCTTTAGGCTAAAAGGAGCTGCTAGATATAGGGAACAAATTAGACCTGCACCTGCACCAAAACACGCAATGCGCAGCCAGCCGGCTCAGTATTCACCAGCATCGATCACAGAGGCTTTAGCTCCATTTCAGAGCAGTACAATACATGCGGGTGTGAAAGCGCCCATGTGAGATGAACAACGGCCAGCGTGTTTCTGAGAAACAATCAGCGGATGGTAATGGTGTTGTGAGTCACCATTTATACACAGAGCAGCCCCCTTCGCAGGCCTGACACCCCCTCCCACCACCACCACCACCACCACCACCCCCTCCCTGCTTCTGTCTCTCTCCCTCTCTGCAGTCCAAACAGTGCAAGCCGCATAACGCGATATGGTATAGCGGTCATGGCAACTGGAGCATCCTTGGGGGCTTTACTGTGCTCTCTATATACTGTAGGCTGTAATCTGCCATTGTCATGAATACACAGCTGTCAGTGCCCAAAGCCTGTAGGCTATTCTTCCTTTAGAAATGAACTGTTTGCTTCTTACTTTACAATCAAATCTGTTATTTTAAGGTCATTAAAAATCACCACAAACTCACTAAAGGAATATGATTTTATCTTATCTTTTGGTAAACACAATCCTCATGTCATAGTGCTCACTGCATGATGCCCAGTGATGTGACAAACATTAAATCAACCCTCAAGTCTACAGCATCTGTCAGTGGCCATCAGCCAGAAAAGCCTACTGCTCCATGTGGTGATATAAGTTAATTCCAGGTGCGCCAAAGATCAATACGACTTCAATATCTAATCTGCCGCATCGACAGACCTCAGAATAACCAACAATCATGTCTCTATTTCTGCATCACGAGGCTCGGGTACCGCTCGCAGCAGCCATGGTATTGTGCGCTGTGCGTGACAAGGCAGCACAGGGGCGTCAATTCACCACACAAAATCCAGACATCGACAATTGTTTCTCACCAAAACGTCCATATACCTGCAGAAATCGACCACGTTTTCCAGTAGGTTATTTTAATTTGGATAACGGATTGGAATTTGGATAATCATTACATACAACACAACAAATGACTGCACGCAGGGAGAAGACCGGTCTCGACTGAAATATAGCTAATAAGGTCACATTTGGAAGCAATACCATACTATTGCCATAGCTTTATATGTAGTGTGTATGTAGCCTAATATCCCGCATTATAAATGCAGCACTCCAAACTGGTACACACTTGCGCCTGTGGAGTACTCAGGTACCAATTTAGCACCCAGCCATTGCGCGCCATGCGTGATGGGCAGACAGCGCGTGCGGGGCTCATTGGCAGTGATGTGCGTGGCCTCGGAGACTGCTAGCTGGATGGGGTGGGGGTGGGGTGGGGGGGCTGGGTGTCATAGTGCGGGTTTCACCGCGGTCCTCCCCGGCGCCCCCGGCCCCCCCACCCCTCACCACCCCAACACGCCCACCGTTATACCACCAGGATATTTTCGAGCTCCCTTCACGCCTTGGTCACGTACATGTGGCACGGATTTGGCCGCTTTTGATGCAAAGACACTGCGTTAAAATAAATATATAAAAGGAAGCGACGCATTCATGGAGCCTCACCCCCACCCCCCCTCCTGTTTATATCGGCTACCCTCCTCCCACCGACTTCACCATGGCGCAGTTTACTACACATGACATTCTCTCCATCAGACCACATCCACCGCAATCACCCTGACTCCTCTTTTCAAAATCAGCGGGGATGCTGATTTGTTTTTTTTTCTGTCTGACATGAGTGCGACAGATTGATTTATGATTCACCGTCTTGCTGCGACATCAGCAGTCTACCTGCTGCCTCTTATCAGTTTTGAGATGGGAGATGAGGCTCTCAGTGAGCCACGACACTGATTTTGAGTAAAAAAAAACAATCCCAACCTCCAAAAATGGCTGGGTGAAATGCTTAGCTCAGAAACAACCTCTTTTACAATGCACTGTTTGGACACAAACTCGACCTGCTGAGACATTAATGTCACCTCCTAAGTGTGTTTTCCTTCTCTGGTGCTGTCCAAGGTGCTGAAACATTGAAAACGCCCACATTGAATATACGCATTATAGCGCACCGCATCCATCCTCTCAGCAATCCACTGTGCGTTTGAGATTTATCACCCGGGAGGTCACGCATTGCCTTCCTTGCCTTCTTCCCTTCCTCCTTCCCTTCCTTCACGCTCCTCTTCCCACTAACAATGCTGCAAATTATCTAGATATCTATATTCCCAAGCAAGACGAAACCCAAAAGCATATAACGCGCGTTTGCATCACCATCATTCAAGGCTGGCAGAAAAGACACGTCCAACGCTCACGTTTCACGAATAGCAAACATCGGCTGCTGAAATGCACAAAAAACAACCTGCTTAAGAAATATAAACGGTAAAAAAACCGAGTAGGAAATGTCTTCAGTCTCACCTGTGCCTGTTGTGGGTGCCCCGCAGTCAGAGTGGGAGGAAATGTCTGTGTATATCAACAGCTAACCGATACCAGCCTCTCTCTGTATAGGCTATGACTGGGATGCTGCAAAGGCACTGCGCGTTGGCTGATTCCTCCTCACCTCTTTTTCAATGGGGGGGTAAAGCAGTGCAGCTCTCTTCAAAGATGGCGGACACTTTTGACGTCAGCAGCAGCTTTTAATAGATATCTGCCAGAGAGGGAGAGAGAGGGAGAGAGACTTCAAAAAGTCTTTGTTATAATGGGCAGCTGCACGGATATAGCAACTGAATATTTTAGATGTTTTGAAATGTTACTGTTGTATGTTTTATATCCCACCACAGGCATGTCAGATATAGATTCAATAGCCTATGCATTATTCATGATTAGATCAGTTTTTATATATACTAGTTTTTGCAGGATTATTCTAGTTTCAGGCATCTGATTCTCACCACTTATCCCCCCAAAATTTCACAGGGTATTTGTTAGAGCTTTTGCAACCTAATAGGTGCTATTTCATCATGGCACCAGAATAAAAATATGACCATAGTCCAGTGAAACTAGCCTGTCACTGTTCACAAAGTTGGTCCCCTGTTCAGCATCAGTGGGGTTTTAATGGGAACTCCTTCACTACAATTTTAAATAAAAGCAATCGGCCCAGCGTGACTAATCATACCTCACTGGTTGGAGTGACAGTGTCTGTGGTAAAGGCCCTGTGTGGCAATTGATTTGTCGTCATTTGATTCATTGTATTGTCTTTGTTTGGGAGGATGGGAATGTGCACCACTAAACCACAATATAAACTGACAAAATAAAGTGGTCCTGTTTTAAAATCTGACCCTGGTCTTGAAGAGGGTCTCTATGTCAAAGTCCAGTTTTCAGACCTTCATCATTTCATTTGATACTGTGTTTACATGGTGCATATTCCTAAATCATTTGTGTTTAATGAAATTACCACACAACAAACCTGGAGGCATAGTGTTCCAGCATAGAAACAACACTGCACAGAGAGTGGGAGGAACTGGGTCCAGTAGCTAATCTTTGCCCTGGGGCCCCCTAGGAGATCAATCTGGATATGGTGGTAACCATGGAGCTAGTTAGTGACTTCTTGCTTCCTCAAGTAAACACATACATTGAAGAAAATTAGACAGCATGCCTATTGGAGGCAATTGTATTAGTCCTAATGACCTTGAGGACATTTGTTAGGCTTATGGGTGTCCAGCTGTGTGTGGCACTTTGCTGTATCATCACTGCATCTACTGCAACATCGCAGAAAAGGATGTCCTTTTCCTTTTTTCAGTTTTACAGTAAGACATTACAAATATTTAAAGGCCTGTTGTGAAGTGCAGATTATTCCATGGGTAGATGCTTCACTACCCAGGTTTTAAACAATAAGGTTGGTGATATGAATTTCTTAATATTAACAAATGCCTCGAAAAGACCAAAACAAACAATGAGTTGATCCTACTAACAAGTGTTGCCTGTGTATCCAGCCTGGTATATCTTATTTCTGTGTGCCATAGAGCTCCATTGTTTTGTCTTAAAAACACATCAGTGAGCCTCACTCTTACATTGGTTGTCATGTTCCTTTATTACAATGAATGGGCACTGTAGTTTATTTTGAGCCAATCCCACAGCCACTGTTCTGCTGTTGTAAATACTCACTATAACACCAAATGTGGATTAAATTGCCCCTAGAAAGATCCCCCAACTATTTACTCTCGTTTGACAAATGTTGAAACTACCAGCTGTTATTTATTTAGCCTTTTTTTAAAGTGAATGTATATATATATTTGTAGCCTCTTTTTAAAGAAGTCTTGTCTTCAGTAGGATCCATTGGACTTGGGGTGGAGTGCCACAGACGGTAGGGAAATAAGAAGGAACTGAGAGACAGACGAACACATCGTTGCTTTTGGTCTTTTCATGTGATTTGCTGACAGTAACAAAAATACAGAATATCACTAGCTTTATCCTTTAAGGCTTTGCTTGTTGTTTGGACCTCTCATATCAGCTCCTGCACATCAGCAAAACATTCATTCATCACATTTTCTCTTATTCAGAAGAAAATGACAGCCTGACCTTGTGTTTGTAACTATGCTGAAAATACTATTTCAACCATGTTCTGCATGGCAGCAGAATGAACACTGGCATTTACACAGAAATGTATGTAGAACATTGCCATACCACAAGCGGTGGCCATAATTTATTTGGGTAAGGTGTACGTCGATGTATGTACATGTCACATACTCAAAGAATCACTGCTTCATATGAAAGATGTTAAAGCCTAACCACATGGATTATGACTGGAGGTTTCTTTTTCTGATCAATTACTGAGTCGAACTTGCAGAATGAGACCGATTGATGTTTTCTCGGCACGTCCACGTGGAATTGTCTGTGGGCTCAGCAGCGTGGGAATGTCCCCCCAATCCTCTCCTCCAGCCGCTGCCTCTGCTTGGCACTGTAACAAATGTGTCTTCAATTGCTCTGAAGCGGACCTGTCTCCTAAATTAATGATAATGATAACTCTGCATGAAAAATCCATTTGGAGAGGAGATCCAGAGGAGAAGAAAAGTGTGCGAGTGTGTGTACTGACTTCACGTATGTCTGCGAGGGGGGTATAAGTGTGTATTGTGTTCTAGGTGTGCTCAGATGTGTGTGTGTGTGTGTGTGTGGAGAAAGTGAGGAGAATGAATCTACAGGTCCCTCATTCATTCACTCTCCTCTGAAACAATATTACAGTAGTATAACGAACCAAATTAGGAATGGATGGAAGTGAAGGGTTGTGGTTCTGTTTGAAGGCAGGCAATAGAAAACATGTAGGATCAGGTTAGAGTAGTAGGGGTTTTCAAACTGAGGTCCACAGGCCTCTAAGGGTCCCTGAGGCAGGTCCAGGCATCCCAGAACATTAACACATCATTTCACTATTATTTAATTTAAAGGATAATGGTCCCAATTAGAGAATGAATGTCATGGGGTGACTGTTTTGATGGGCTTTGATATGAAATCATGACTACAAGTAAAAATGTACTCAGATGGGGTTTATTAGTTCACACATTCATCAAATGGGGGTCTAATAGGAATGGCAATGTGTATGTTTAGCGTATTATGCTGACCATTGCTAATTAGTACTAAACACAAAGTACAGCTGAGGCTGATGGGAATGTCATTGGTTTTACAGGTATTTGGTCATAAAACAAAGTACTGGACTAATTAATTAATTTGACCTGATGACAAGTAAAGGGATCACCAAAGCTATTAGAAATTCATCGTGAGGAGAACATGAATTTGTGTACCAATTTAATAGCAAGCACTTGTTCATGCTTTTGATCTGTAATACCAGTACATGGATTTACCAGTACATGGATTCTATACATTCATACCATATAATAGACCTTTTCTTCCAGTGACTCAGCACATTCATCCGAAGAAATCCACCTTTTCTTTCTCCCAGAGTACCAGATTTGTGAGAGAGTATTACTCAGACTTGATTCAGGTTAATCCCATTTTAAACGCTATTCTATTAATACTGTGAGAATTTTAAATTAATATTATCTTTTGTCTAACAGGGTTATCAGCGGGCTGAAGCAGGCATTGTCAGCTTATTGCCAGAAACATCCCCATGGCACTGCTGCTGCTTATCCGTCACATTTTATCCTCCACAGAGCAGCTCCAGATTGAACAATTTGATGAAGTCTCAAAATGGCACGTTCTTAGTTCCCTGGCTCATGGTTTTGGGAGTGAGTTGGTCACTGCCATTTAGCATTTGAGCATAATATGGTGCCTTAAGATGGTGAGATGCTTTTTATTCAGAAGAGTACAAACAAACTGGACACTCTTATTGAGAGAATAATGAACAACTCATCCTTTACTCACTCCTTTCTTTTTCTTTTCATCCATTAAAGCTTGCTGTATCTTCACTTTTTGCAGGGATTAAAGAGAATGTCTAACTTTTCAGAAGAGGCCTTTGAAGTCAGACTGGTATTTGCAGGGAGGGGTGTGCGCATGTGTGTGTACGTGCCTGTGTGTGTGTGTGTGTGTGTGTGTGAAGTGTCTGGGGAACTCAGGGCGATGGAGAGCTTGGCTTTAGCTGTGCTTCCTCTCACGGTCAAAGAGCAAAACACAGCAAGTGGAGGAGAAGATTAGCCGCAGCATTATCAACCCTGTAGCAGACAAGCTTGCGCACTCTGATCTCCCTCTCCCTCTCTGACTGATTTCATTCTTAATTAAACTTCACAGGAAAGGTGGGAGGCTGGGGGGAGGAGAAGAGCATGGGGGTGAGTTGTGAAAGAGTGACGAGGCGAAAAAAAAAAACAATAGGCACAGGCTAAAAACAGGAAAGGAGGTGTGAAAGATCCGGAAAGGACGAAATCGACATGTATGACATTAAAGATGAGGGGAGGCAAAGATGGAACACACTCCATGGGATGTACAGAGAGGGGATTGTGTGTGTGTGTGTGTGTGTGTGTGTGTGTGTGTGTGTGTGTGAAGAGAAAGAGGGCAGGATGAGAGATGAAGCCAGTCAGCCAGGCTGTGTGGTTGGGTGTGGGGGAGGGTGCTGCAGCAGCAGCAGCAGCCTTGCTGTGACTCAGCACTAAAATCTGCCTCTCTCTCTCTCCTCTCCCTCAAATATCAGTCCTTAGTCATTGTACCAAACACACTATTAGACCTCTTTCTCGTCAGTCTTTGGAGAGCTTGTCACGACAGTGCATTTCATCTGATTTGGCTGTTGTGTTGAAATGTTCCATCTGATTAAGCTTACATGTATTTCTCTCTGTGTCCATGCTTCTTCACGCTTCAACTTCACCACGTTTTAGTAGGAAATATTGTGCTTTTCTCCACTATATTTATTCAACAGCTTAAGTTACTAGTTTACTGATAGACATTTTCAACACAAAATATATGATCAGCCTATAAAATATAGGCAATGCAAGACTGGCTCCACTTTAACCAGTCACAACATTAAAATGCGTCTTAAACATTAATGCTTCAGTAATAATAATTCATTAATATAATCTATAATAATATAACTAACAGGATCATTTTAATCTGTTTTATAATTATATATTTCACTTTTGATACATACATTTTGCTGATAATACTTTTACTTACGTAACATTTTGAATGCAGGACTTTTACTTGTACAGGAGTATTTTTACATTGTGGTATTGCTTCATTTACCTAAGTAAAGTATCTGAATATTTCTTCCATCATTGTTTAAAATCTCCTTTACAAAAGCTGCGTACTTCTTGCTTACATGATTCAATGCAATAAAATGTAAGTTTTGTAACGTGAATAAAAGCAGGTTTTTGGGAGTAGTGTAGGAAGTACTCAGATCCTTTACTTGAGTAAAAGTAGCATTACAACAGTGTAAAATTACATTACATTATTGGATTTTTATTACTTATACATTAATATGTGAGTAGACTTTTAAAGGGACACTGTGGAGTTTTTGAGTACTAGTAGTGCTATGGAGCAAGAGTGGTCCCCATTTGTTTTTGTTTTTTTTATATATATATAGTTTAAAGAACCAAACAACAACAAAAAAACAACAACAAAAGTAACACTATTACACTAACTGAAACATAAAGCATACATTAAATACACAAGTATCAGAAGTGTATTTAAGTACAGTGAGTAAATGTACTTCACACTGCTGATTATTTGTGTGTATTTATGTATTTAAACACTAAAATGTTTTGTAGCAGAACTGTAACAGACTCTATCTCTACATTTCCTTCTATCAGGATTCTGTGTTTTATTTCTGATTGCGTTTCCCTGCAGGCCTGCTGCGTTGTTTTGTCTTTGCAGAGGCGCTGAACTGTGAGCGTAAGCACATCAACAAAGACGCGCATGAAAAATAGCTTTCAGTGTCATCCAGCCCACTGGGGAAAGTGATATTCAATCTGATAATTGAGGTATTGATAGATCGAGAGTGAGTGGCGACATTGATAAGTGTGGGACTGAAGGTCTTGTATCCGATGGTGAGGATGTCTGTCAGAGGGAGAATCGATCCATATCGATCTGCAGCTCTACACCTCATTGGCCTCTTTTTTTCTTGGCTTTTCTCTTTTCTTTCTTCTATTTGCCTTTGTCCTTACTTACTTTCCTCACTATGTTTTCACCTCCTTCTTGGTTCAGTTTGCACCTCTCTTCTCTTCTCCCTTCTTTTTGTCTTGTCGTGCACATAAAACAGACTTTGGGTGGTATGTAGTATTTGTGAATCAACAAGCGGTTGGAGGTTAGAAGCCTTGAGTGTAAACAGCTGAGTACAACCGAGCAGAGAACAGGCTAGAACAGGACAGACCGCGCAAAGCAGCCGGACAAAACAGAGCACCACATGATGCAACATAAGATTATGTAAGTTATCAAGCATCCTAATCTAATACAACAAAACATACACAAACCCATGGGTAGTGTCACATAAAGTAACACAAGATAAGTTAATGTAACATAATGTAACACAAGGTAATGTAAAAAATATAACAGAGAGCAGGGGAGGAAAAGAACACAAACAGAACAGAAGTTGCGAGGGTGCACTGGCCCAGAATCTAACGTCCCTCCTGGCTAGCTCACAGGAAGTGGCACATTACTGCCAACTGAACTCAAAATGTGTGTACTCTCAATCTCCCATATGTGCACATGTGCGTATATAAAATTGCACATACATGTGTGTGTGTGTGTGTGAATGTTTGAACAGCTGAGATTGGCCTGCTGCATGACTAGGGTTGAAATGCCCAGTGAGCAGAGAAATGCAATGAGCTCTGTATCAAGATGGGGAAAATAAGACATTTCTGTGTGGCAGCTAGAGAATGTTGCACATGGTAAAAATAAATACTTTCATATTTTTAGAAACAAATGCCATCTCCTCTTATCTTCTAACTTTCCTTCCTCCTCTCTGTACCCAGGCAGCGTAAGAATCAGTGTAAATTCTGAATAAATGCACCTGTGGATGTATAACATGCAGCCTCACTCTCACTACTGGATGCTTTTCAATATAGCCTGGTTTTGGACTATTTAAAGCAATTGTATGTTATTTTCTGTGCCAGTAATTTTCTAGGACCAGTTATGTTTAGCAGCTCCTCTAAACTTTTAGCATATATGTTTATCCTTCAGATTTACCACATTTTTCATTCTTGAGTCACAACAGAATAATGTATCCACAGGCACCTGAACAGAAACTGTTAACATTATTTTTTATCAGAGATTATTTACAAAGGTAAAATGATACATCCAGTGTTTCACTCTGACCAGCAGGGGGAACTGCAGCCACCACAGTTCCCCCCTTACTGTGCTAATGCTTGGATGCAGGGGCTTGTCCACTGGAGTGGTCTGGGGTGGCCCTCTTGAAATCTGATTGGCCGCCCCAGGTGCCACCCCATTACCCTAAACTATGATTGGCTATTTGCTCAGTCAGAGGCGGGACCTTAGCTCGAACCAACTGTTAGTTGTAGTGGCATTTCAGTGTTGCACGTTTTCTGTAAGAGATTTGGGTTTTTTTTTTGCACAATTTTGTCAAAACAATATTTTGTCCACACAGGCTTATTTGTTTTAATTTTGTTGGTACTCTATACCGTGACTGTATTTTTGAATGTGCATTGTTTTGTTTTGTATGTAGCCTACTTTTGGAGGTACAATTTCTTTTTGAGGACTTAAAGTATAAACCAGCCATCCTCAACCAGTGGGCCACGGCCCAATGGTGGGCCTCAGAGTGCCATCTAGTGGACTGCGGAGGCAGTGGTACTGCCAAATTCACATAAATAAAAACCGTCAAATCAAAATGCATAATTTCAATGACTAGTTAGGTTTGAATATCACCACGCCAATCATGACGCAGGCGTATTTTGCCACTGTTAGCTAGTTAACGTTCCCTCGGATGTGGTTACACAAAATGGTTTTTGAAACGTGATGTGGGAGACAACTCTGCGCTAGTAAAAGGTTCAAAGCGTGGGGTGAGGAAATATGAATACATTAAATTTGGATTCATAATGGCAGGCAGTGATGCTGACCCGAAAGCACAGTGAATGTGGTGAAATCTTGTCAAATGATGTGCTCAAACCATTGAAGTTCCAGAGTCACAGAAACACAAAGCACCTGGGATGTTATGTTTTTTTTCTCTCATTTATTTGGGATGGTGGTCTTCAGAATATTTTTAACAATCAGAAGTGGGCCTTAAGGTTGAGAACCCCTGGTATAAACTATGGAAGCTATATATTACATTTGTATGGTGCCCCTCTGTTGTGTTGTGATTGGTAGGTCTATTTATATTTTAATAAAAATGTTAAACACAGGAATGTAACACACTGTAAAATACTGTAATGTTAGTAATTAAAATAGATATGAGTAGTGGAGACAGAAATGCTAAGTTAATGCTATTCTGACGTGTGTGTGTGTGCGCACACACATACTTCATCCCATCCCAGCACAAGTCAGTGCCCCACTTGGGCCCCCCAGTCAAAAAAGTCTGGACACACTACTACTTGGATGCACATAACTACAAACAGAGGGAACTAAAAAGGCTAGAGACTGAAATGGATGTCAACATGGCTGCATTGAAAGAGCATTAGTAATGGACGCAGAAGATCAGTTTAAAAGCTATTTCACTTAATCTAGTGCTGACAAATTATGTTAACAAATGGATTAAAGCCACAATGTGTAGAATTTGAAATTCATGACTTTAGCACAGTCGTGGTATTAGCTATGTACACACTGAATGAATGACCGGATGGATGGATGGATGGTCCACCACTATGGTCCAGATTGAAATATCTTAACAATTATTGGATGTATTGCCATAAAATTTGGTACAGACATTCATGTACCCCTCAGGATAAACTGTAAAAACTTTGATGATCCCTTCACTTTTCATCTAGCGCCATCATCAGGTCAAAATGAAAATGTTTCCAAATACCTGCAAAACAACATAACCTACAACTAGCTGCTTCTTTTCTGGACCCAAAACTGCACAGAATAC
Organism: Macquaria ambigua; assembly: GCA_008360985.2. Classification (NCBI taxonomy): domain Eukaryota; kingdom Metazoa; phylum Chordata; class Actinopteri; order Centrarchiformes; family Percichthyidae; genus Macquaria; species Macquaria ambigua. The sequence goes on along the minus strand of VMKM01001338.1, from coordinate 95,025 downwards.
AGCTGCCTTCACTTCCTTTTCCTCCTGTCTACTTCCCCTTCTCAGCTCCTCCTCTACTGTTCCTCCCTCTCAACCTCTTTCCTCTCTTTCACTCGCTCCTCACCATGCAATATAACGCTCTCCCTCCTCCACCTGCTCTCCTCCTCTCTGTATTTCCCTCCTCGCTTCATCGTCTTTCACCCCCAGGGTCCGGATCAACGCTCCTTTCCTCTATCTCCACTTCCCCTTTAATCTCGCTCTCCTGCCTCATCCCTCTCCTCCTCTCCCCTTCTTGTCAACTCCCTTTCATCTTCCTCCCATCCCTCTGTGTCTTCAGTATGTCAGGCGTTTCCCAGTATGTGTGTGTGTAGGGTCAGTTAGGTCAGGGTCCTGGTTGGCTAATCACATTTTCTCTATTACTGGTACCATGTTCACATATACTGGTATGTGTTTGTCATGGTACAGTACATTCTCTGCTCTAGTTGTGGTTTGTGCTCAGCATGCTTTTCACCATTTATCTCATGTTGTGTGTGTGTGTGTGTGTGTGTGTGTGTGTGTGTTGTGTACTTCCATACATAGCTCACATACACACAGACATATCTCTGTTCTTTTGTTAGTGTGCGTTTGTGTGTGTGTGTATTTTGGGCTACTCACACTGCAATGTGCATGCAAATGTTTCACCTCAGCAGATCGAAAGCTAGATTAGCTCCCAGTGTCTTGCACCTGCCTGTTGCTATGGAAACTGGGTATCCTCTGTGCGTCACCTGTGCCCATGTTTGGTCTGGTTTCCTGCTCCTTTTTATCAGCTTCCCTCTCTCTCGCTCTCTCTCTCTCTTGTCCTAATTTACTGTTTGTGTCTCTCTCCCTCTCTCTGTAGTCCAAACCACGCACGCTGAAACAGAAACACACACACACACACACACACAAGCACACAGATTAAGTACACACACCGCAACCCTTAAGTCTTCTGTTAACCAAATTAATTAATACGAGTATTTGCATAAGCTATACACTATGCACAAATCATGCTGTACACACACAAACACACCAGAAACACATCATACACACCAAACTAACACAGACAAAATATGAAATATGTTGGAAACACGTGGATCATGGGGAAAATAACAACATAATGTTACTCTGTAATGTTCTTAAACAGAATTAGCTAAGCTTTGGTTGCAGGAAGTGGTGTAGTATCAACAGTACAACAAGTCCTGCAAATGAAATGACAAAATACGCCATGTGTCCATGCCCTCTAATACGACACAGCATTTTATGATCTGATGCCCGTATCAGCAGGATGACATAATTTATCTGTGCTTTTCAAAACTGTTACAAATAACTGTTGGAAAAGAAATCAGTTTTATGATCTGGCAATGCTACGGTTTAGGTTTGGTTAGGTTTAGACACAAGAACAACTTGGTTAGGTTTGGGGAAAGGTTGTGGTTTGGGTTAAAATAAGCACTTCATCAATGTTAGGGGAGCTTCGTCGTCATGATCACAATAATAAACACTTGGTTAAGGTCAGGAGACGACCGTGGTCATGCTTAAAAGAGAACCATTGTTGACTGTCGTTTGGAAACTGGAAATAAACAGCGGTCTCCAGTGTTAAAGTCCGATGTTTTGTTGACCCAACTAACCACCCCGACCTCCCCCCCACATGAACTTTGACACTCTATAATAACGTCACCTGACTTCGTCCTTTGCTTCCATCATAATTAATATGTCATTTTGGGGCACTTCCTGAAATGACTGATGCTGTCGTTGTTCTTGGGAGGACGTTTCTCATAATTTGCTCAACACAGTAGGCTAAATGAACGGAGCAGAACAAAAAACTGTGTTTAATGTCAAATCATGTCAGTATTGGCGCCGATACCGATCCAACAGATTGCATCAGTGCATCCCTTCTGAAAGACTACCACATGGAAGCAAATCTGTCTCACCAGATTTTGACATTTAAAAGCCATTGAATTTCTAGCACTGAATTTTTTTGCATTGAAATTATGTATCTGAATTTTTTTGCCTCTGAATTCAACTCTTCAAATTTTCAATGTCTAATTTTCACTTTTATTTTTTTAATGTTCAGAAATTCTGAATAAAAAATTCAAGTTCTAAAAAATTCAAATAATATATATTCAGGTTGCTCAAATTCGATAGGCTACATTCAGATCCAAAAATTCGAATTAAAAAATTCAGATTAAACATACAAGATACCAAGGATAAGTAGTCGATTCTGTCTCAAATGGAACCAACATCCAGCCAATCACGTCACGCTCCATTGGTCATGTGACACTGATGGTTGAAATTACAGGAAGGCGATCAGCTATGGCAACAAATCCAAACGATGGCACTTCTGTGAGTGTATTAACTCTTTGATTTGCCTTTTGTGTGGTTGATTTGGTAAGATTCAGTAACAGGTAACACCTGACACGTTACACATTAACAGAATTTATTGGACAATCTGTCAATCAAATTCTACGCGGAACTTTTAATGAGGTGGTGTTCGTTAAAACTTGATTTTTTTATTCTGAATTTGTGAACATTGAAAAATAAAGTGAAAGTGAGTTATTGACAATTTGACAACTCAGGAAGAAGAAGTTTTGTGCAATTATGCTAAGTTACTATTTGGCAGACGCTGATGCAGCTAATAAGGAAAAATGTAGGTCTTGGCTAGCTTACGATGCCTGTGCACAGCAAGACTTTGAGACAACTTCACCGGAGGTTGCCAGATTAGCTTTGGACAGCGGGGCGCCAGGTATCAGAAAACAGAGTCCCGCCTGGAGGAAAGTGAGGACAGGGACAGAGAGAGACAGAGAGTCAAGCAAAGACAGACAGATGAGAATCCAGTGACAATGACAGCAGAAAAGAGAGAGAGATGGGGTCTATCAATGTGAAGCAAGAGGGGGAGGACAAAAAGCCTCCACTGCAGTGAAACAACCCCGACCGGGCTGACCCTCCTCCCCTTTCTCCTTTCCTTTCCCCTCCTCTTCTCATCGATTCAGTGGTGCAGCGGCGGCAGCAGCATAACAAATCTCTGAAAAAAATCCTCTCAATTTCAGGCTCTGCAGTGGCTGCCCTGCTGTGGGAAAACACCCCTTTTTTCCCCCTTTCACTGCTGCGTCCACTCCTCACGCCCTCACCCGAGCCACAACCCTCTGCCACCGCCCCCTTTTCACCCCTTCTACATTTCAAACATCAGTATCCCCTCCCTGACCTCCCTTCTCCACTGCTTGATATTTCCCAATGCAGCGATGACAGACCAATTTTTCCAGATACACCCCTTCACCACTTCTCCTTCTTATCTGTCCACGGGTTCATCTCTCACACACACACACACATATATACGCATTCACGCTTCTGAATTCAGCTAAATCTCACCTCACCTTCTATTGTTTCTGACTTGAAAAACAATCACTCCTCTCTCTTGACCTACCATAACCCCCATGCAGATCCTCTGTTTTTTTTTTTTTAGTCACCTAACTCTCCTCCTTCTCCACTGTTGCTCACTCTAACTCCTTGTTATCCTCCACAGGCTATCAGGGAACAAACCTTCACCCACTGCGAGTCTCCTCCACCCTGCAGCATAGTTCTATCTTTACAGGCATACACGATAACACCAGGAGCATATGAATATTCAGGGATATTTGGTGCTCGGTTAATTGTTTTCTTTTGGCATCTTTTGCTTTTCCGGCTGTACCAAATTGCAGCTACGAATGCAGCATCATTACCATGCAGTGAGAGAATACAGTGAAGATGATGAATGTGATGTGCAGAGCTTTAAGGGAAATAATGCTAATGAGAAACTTAATCACAAGTGACAAAAACTCTTTAGACTCCTCATAAGGCCCCATGATATTTTACAAGATAAATGCATCACAGAAGGAAAAGATCGAGTGTTACTCTCCATAATCTGAAATTTTTTACTTCATGTCAAAATAAAATGGATGCTAATATGAAAGTAAAAGTCTCCAGAGATTTGAATATGATTATTGGAATTATTACTGATCCTGAAAGATATAAGTTGCTACCAGTAATGTTTTGGTGCATGAGTGGCAGGAGGATTTCGAAAAGTTGTTCTCTCTCCTTGCCACCCTCCTGTTTTACATAACATTCATCTGTATTATTTATATGCTTATCAGAAAGCCCTGCTGACAATTCCTTATATAACATTCATATTTTATGACTGTGTTTCCTGGTTTAAGTTTGATTAAAATGTCCTTCTTGCTCAGGAATCCAACTACTGCTGAGCGATTGGCCACTGAGGAGGCCTTAATCAACAGGGAGTGTGTGTGCATAAGTGTGTGTGAGCGGGAGAGAGTGAAAGAGAGACTGAGCCCATCTCTCCTTTCCTTTTTTTCCAAAAGAGTGAAGGAGCCAGTTTGGGGAGGGTGCAGATGATACTGCAGTATAAAACAGAGCCAAATGCAAAGACATAACAACAGCTGTTAAACTTTTCTCTAACAGTGGACATGTTGCAGTATGTAGCAGCATCTCATCACATTGCCAGGCAATAATTTAATATAACATTTATTGTAAATTCCAGTGTACTAATGTATTTCTGTACAGTTTAAGGCTTTATTGACCCCAATAGGAATCGTGTTAGTAACAAGTAACAGGGAAGAATACATTAAACCTGCAAGAACTGATATTTTTTGCCAATTGGGGGCAGCACAACAAGCTGTAAACACAACATGGACATATTATCACTTTATAAAGCTGATATGGTGAACATGTCAGCAAACAGTTGGATTCATTTGGAGTCATGTGTCTGGCCACCTGATGAATGTAAGTCCAATATTCACTCTAATTTCAGCTCTGGTTTGGTCTCTACCAACTCCTGAGAAAAATATCCTTCCTTTTTGCTGTTCTATGCTCCACTGCGTTGACAAGGTAGTTGCTAACTTTAGCTGTGACTCAATTCAGGGGCCGCATCCCTCGAAATCTGCACTGAAGACCAAATGCGTCACAGCGGTGTGACAAGGCTGTCCCATTTCGAGGGCGAGAAGTGCGCCATTCTCTTCCTGAATTTGGAGGATCCATGGGCTGTATCCTTCGCAGCCCAAACTATCCCAAGATTCATTGCGTGCAAGAGAATATGCCGTCCCCAAACATACAGTCAACAGTGGCCGTACATTTTAAATGTAAGTATTGGGTTTCAACTCACTCGAATAGCTAACGATACAAATGTTGCTGTCAAGGTTGCTAGGCTACAGGAGAAAAGCTTCGAGGGTAAGGGCGGGAACAGCTGGTGATGCAAATGGGAAATCCTCCGTACACCAGACCGTCTCATTTAACACAGCACGGTTCAGCCTTAAAAGGATGCAGCCCCTGAAGTGAGACACGGCTTTTGTCTAACTTCTATTTGGTGTTGGGAAGGTAGCATCCAGTGGGTTTTTAGAGCGTTTACAGCTGGAGATGGAAATGGCACTGATGAGAGTGGTGAGAGTGAACCAAAGCAGTAAAGTTGTGGGTCGTAAAACAAAAACAAAGAGCAGAAGGATGCTAAAATGCTTGGAAGATCTAGAGGGAACAGCAGAGCTGACATTTCCCTGTGGATTCATCAATATGAGCAACTCCTTTCACATTACATATAGTAGTTTTTTCCATTGTTAATATAAAAATATAGATTAGTGCAGCTTTAAACAAGACACAAAGTTAATACAACAACGAAACACTCTGTGTGGTAGAATGAGAGAGCAAAGAAAAAGAGAAAGAGTGTGTCTTTCCAAAGTTAGATATCATACTCTTTCCTTTGGTATAATAAAATACTGTGATCTGTGAAGCAATTGTTAAGGATATCTTGAAATTATACTTTTGGTGTTTTCTTCTGTAAAAGTCTTTTCATGTTTGTTGGGCTGGTTTTCAAATTATGATGCATCAGATTAGTTAGTTAGTTAGACGTTCATTTTTATGTTAAAGTCCCGCATTCCAGCTAATTTAATGTTAAATTAACATTTACTTTAAGTGTAAAATTTAACATGTAGTATAAAAAGCAATGGCAATGCATTTGCTTGATAAATGATATACGCAGGTTTAGTATGAACAACCTCACAAATGATTCACTCTCGTTGGTCAACAATTAGAAGACTCCTTGGATGCTTTGAAATGTTTCCTGTCCATGTATAAGGTATCCACTGTGACTGTATTGTCATTACTTGGAATACTAGAATATCAACATGTTTGTTTGCTTTTATCTTGAAATTAATGAAATGGCTAAAATGAGACAAACACTTTAACAGACAGTGACACATTCTTCACTGACTATCTGTGGATGTGTTCCTTTGACAAACAGTTACCTCCAAATTTGTTTTAAGGTACTGATGCTCTACAAAGATATTGCAGACTAAAATCAGAAATCCAAAGTAAAATGAGGCAGAAACTACTGTGGTTTAAGGCTAATGGCACCCCTCTGGTTTTCATGATCACTGCCAGCAACACTAATGAGCTGTTTTTAGGGCAGAGGAAACTTCTGTTCCTTCATTTTAAAGAAGACAGGCAAAGGAAAGCCCAGTAATGCCAGTGTAACCCTTACAGAAATAGCATAATAAATTACAACATCAAAGGGTTCAGTATCTGACCCTGGAATCTGTTTTAAAATCACTCAAAGCTCAAAAACGTTGTGGGTTTGAATCCCATTCTGTTACAGAACATTTCTTTGCTACCTCTATAGTAGAAAAGATTGAGATAAACTGAAATGTATTTTCTGATCTTTTACAGTTAACGTCTTTTCAAATCACGGTTTTACGAAGGAAGTATAGTCAGTAAAATGCTGCAGCTGTAGTCTATCCTGTGAGATATTTATTGGATCTGTTTTTGGTCTCTTTCCCAGGAATTGGTCTGTTTATCTGAGCCAAGACCCAGTCCTCTGTTTACCACCCAGCGTTATTGGTCTCACTATGAAATTCAAATCAATATCCTTATATAAAAGTCCCAGGCCTGCAGCAAATTGGAATCTATAACTTGGGAAGCTAAAGAGATCTATGGCACTGCCAAGGCTGCACTAATGAATGATGAATCACTGCAACACACACACCTGCACAGGTACCAAACATCCATAGACAAACCCACAAAAAAAAAATGCTTACACACATGCACACACATACAGTACACACACATGAGGTCCTGTTGTGTCGGATATAGTCAGTCAGGCTTGTGTGAAACATGACTCCCTCATCAATAATGGATGGTAAATCAGGATCTGTACAACGCCACCATTGTTTCACTAGACACAGCATTTCCATAGCCCTGCTACGGTGTTTACAGTTATTGGCTCTTTTGGGAAACAGAGACACCACAGGCACCATCTTCATCTTAGCATGAAATTACAGGAAATAGATTTTCTTTACACCTTGAACTGTGAATATATTTTGTCATCTAACTTTTTAAGTTATGGACATCCAGTATTCAATATCATTAATTAAATTAAAAACAGAAAGGCTGACCACCAAATTATAAAGGACACAATTACAATTATTACACAATTTATGTGAGTGTAATGTATGTACAGTATGCGTATGTTATGTCTGTCCACATTAGATTTGAAAAGATTAGATTTGCGTTTAAAAAAAATAAAAATAAGGGGTAGAATAGTAGCCAGAGAGTATTTTGATAATTGATACAAACAGTACTGGCGGTGCATCTGTGTGTATTTCAGTGTATGTGTGTGCATGTGTATGTGATGTCCAGAGTGTCTGTATGTGTATGCTTGCTTGCTTACAGTATGTAATTAATGGATTATATGCATGTGTGAGCACATCTGTGTGCATGCATACTTACTGTAAGTAATGCTATAATAGATGGTAATAATAACATACTATAATGTGGTAAACAGTGCTAATATACTGAGTGTGTGTGTATGTCTGTGCGTCCCAGTGGGTTGTTTTGGGAAGTGAAGGGGTTGGAGTGCTGAGTGCTGAGTAAGCGGTGCAGGACCAGAGCTGGGAGACTGCAGTGCTGCTGGCAGCAACACACACTGATCTGAACTCAGACTGATACTCAGCAGAGGGGGGAGGAGAGGAAAGGAGAGGAGAGGAGAAGAGAGAGAAGAAAGGACAGGAGACAAAATAGGAGAGGAGAGGAGGAAAAGGCTAAAAAATACTCTACACTATTAGCTTGTACACTCACATTTTAGCAGAACACACATGCACTCCTACTCACACAGGCAGAGGCACAGCAGAGCCTGAATAATGTAAACTTCCACACATACAAATGAACAAAATCGCAAGTACACACATGCCTACATACACATACACATGCACAGGTGTACAATACAAACACACACACACACTACTACACACATGCATACACATACGGTATTCACATAGGAAAACTAATATCTTTCTATGTTATAGAGCCTCGTGAATCATCCTGAATAAAACGAGCATTCCTATGTGTAAAAACAGCCACCTATATCTCTCTTTAAAATACACACATGCTCATACAACAGGAAAACACCTAACCACGCACACACACAAGCACACATACTGCAAGACCATATAAGTCCGAGCCCACGCCCTGACAGACACACTGCGTCACGGCCAACAATCAGAGCCAGCAGCCTTGTTTACTCCCTCTAACCTGTGTGCCACTTATTGTGCTAGAAAAGCCCTCATCTTCTCCTCCCGCCCACTCCTCTGCTCCCCTCTCACCCCTCCGCCGTGCTCCCCTCCCCATCCTCTGAGTCACCCTCCGCTGCTCTTTCTCCCTCCCCATCATCCCCCACTCCCCACCCACCCCCTCTCATCTCCCATCCTCATGTCCTTCCCTTCCCTCGCTGTCAGTCCTCTCCTTCCCTCATCTCTCTTGCCTCGTTATGAATGGCTCTGCTAGGCTTTCAGGGATGTTTTTCACTCTCAGTTCGCTGTCTCTGTTTCTCTTTTCTGTATATCATTACATATGTGCGTGCCTCTCTCTGCTTTCATTCCTTTCCCCTCCTCTGCCTCTCTTATCACTCTCATCCATTGCCTCTCTTCACATCCTTGTCATCAATGGTATTATGACTATGTATGTTTAAACAATCCAGGCCCTGTATTACGAACCTCAAAGCCATCACCCCCCACCCCCACCCCCCTCCGCCTGTATATTTGATTATATAACTGCATCCCCATGGACCTTGAGGACACTGCAATCTAATTTTATCTGATCATGGTGGTGGTGATGATGGGGGTGTGCATCAATGCGACATTTAACACAGAAAAGGGTGTCTATTTTCTCAGATGATTCCTGATACGGACATCAACAACTAAAATATGGCCCAAACACTGTTCACCTCCAGTCATCTACTCTGAAGCCATTCATGTAATCAACTCATCAAGGCAAAGACAAAACATAGAGGATTAAGGTGAATTCTTAACCATCTTATAATGATATGCTCTTTTCATTAATACTGTATGTGAAATGCAGATTCCTGTTTCTAAGCAGTCCGAGTAGCTAACATGTGAACAGTAAACACACGGCTGCCATTTTGATGTCTTTCTGTGCTAGAAACACAAGAGCTCCCTCCAAGTTTTCTGTTCTCCCAGCTTCATAAACAACCAAACCCCTGCATTGCTAAATTTGCCAAACAGCGCCACATGCTGGTTCCAGCATGGAACTGCATCTGGCTGGAGAGCAGCTTGATGTTTTCCAGTTAGGTCCAGCGACATGAAGGACTACCAGTAGTGAAATCAAATACAGCAGCACTAAGGATGCATAGTGACAACTAAACTGAGTGAGTCTCTGCCTGCATAAACAGTAAAAGTTAATAATATGATGAGTAAATGGGTTTATTATGTGTGACTGCAGTACATGTCTAAGTGCATGTTTTACACACTATGAAGAATGATCCAGTAAAGAAAGAAAGGCTGCAAGGGAGGAAGGATGAAAGAAAGGATGCAAAGAAGGAAAAAAAGAAAGAAAGAATGAACAAAAGAGGGTGGTAGGAAGGAAGGATGAAAGAAAGAAAGAAAAAAGAAAAAATGCAAAGAATGAAGGGTTAAAGAATTAATAAAAGAGAATGCAAAGAAGGAAGCATGAAAGAAAGAAAGGATGCAAAGAAGGAAAGATATAAAGACAGAAAGAGCAGGTATTTGTTATATGAGCCATCAGCCTCTGTCCTACCCCCTCCTCAGCAGCGTACTCCTGCCACTTCTAACAGACTTGATGTCTCTCACTGCAGCTCCTGCAGTCACTGCAGAGTCAGGGGAGGATTTGAATCTTCCTAACTGCAGTATGTACTTACAGTACAGCTTTGCCCCTGTACTCTACTGCCAGTTTTAATTCAGTCACAACCTATACCACCGAAGCTGTTCTTCTTTGGATACTTAATACGATATCCATCTACCTGGGCCTATTAACTGCTTGGATCATTTGACTAAGTTACGCTGAACAAGTGTAATGTGAGTAATGTCCTACTTCAGTTGCCTTATCAGGATATTTAAAGGATAGGTTCACAATTTTTTAAGTCTGTGGTGCCCATATAAACATTGTAACAGGTTTTGTTTGGGAGAGATCCCTTCCTGACGTGCTTCCAATGTAAGTGATGGGGGCAAAATCTACAGTACTAGTTCTGTGCAAAAATACATTCCAAAGTTTATCTGAAGCTAATATGAGCCTACAGCAGGGCCATGGGTTTTTAGATGGCAAAATGATTCTGGGTTTGAACCAGGCTGAAAGCAGAGTAAGTACAATAGCCACCAATTCTGTATTCATGTACAAAATCTTTATATTCAGTACATGTTCCAGTGTATTGACAATATACAGTATGTCTGTTTTTACTTTGTTTGACAGTTGCCAAGAGACACAAATGGTCCCTGCTGAGCATTGTGGATTTATAGTACTGAATGGTGTGTGCCAAAGACATATCGTTAAGAAGAAATTGAAGAAATATTTGATTATTAATAAAAGCAGATTCTACCCTTGGTAAGTTAGCGTGATTAAATTATACATGTACTATCCTACTGACAATTTCTGACTATTTATTGACATTGACATTGCAAGTTCTGACACTAAATAACAAGATAAAAAAAATGAGGGTTCGCAACATGATGTCCAAAGCAGCTGTACTGATGATAGATGAATCCAAAATAAATCCAATGTCTATAATTGTTACAGGTGGCCAGCCAGCTCAGGTAACAGGCTATAATCCAAAGTGTCTGAGTGTCTCTCTCTGCCTAACCTCCTTCCGGTCTAGTCTGTTGTTTTTGCCAGCTCCAGTGGTTTCCTCTGGGTGTTGTGGCTGAATGGCATCATGAAGTCATCAAAGTCCACCTCGAGGGATAAGAGCTCCTTCCGTCTCTCTATCTTTGACATCAGTTGGCTGGTGGTGGGCGGCTTCCCCCAAACCTGAGACAGACAGACAAGTCACAAAAAAGATATAGACAGACACTGCAAAAAAAAAAAGAGCGAACTGTGTGCAATTACTCAGTGAGTTGGGTACAGTACTGAACGGATGGGAACACTGGAGAAGTGTGCTCGAGTTACCATAAATAACTCAAGTGTCCTGCCTTCAAATTCTAATCAGACGGTGGTTGTTAAATTACAATTATGAAAGCACCGTGTTGACTTTTTGCATACCCTATGCAGCAGCAAAATAATTCAAAATGTATCAAAATCAAAATGTATTTCACAGGCAGTTTATGGGAAATTTCCAATGGCATGTTAAGGCAGGGAGTAATAACTTGTGCTAAGCAAGCAGATAATACAGTATATTGAGACAACCTACAGTAAATGGTGATGAGCCTACCGTTTTTGGCACAAAGGTGATATCCACAGTGTTGGTTTTCCCCGTAGTGATCTTGGTGTTTTGCAGGATGATGCTCTTTGAGTCCTTCTGAGGAGGAGTCTTCCTTGCTGTTGCAGTCGATGTCTCTGCGTGCACTACGCCTTCTGCGACTACGCCCTGTAGGGGACACCAGGATTTTCAAATTTGCCTTATTTTATTCAAGTACTCCAAGCAGTCGCCACAAATCAAAAGGTCTTAAAGTGTCAGATTCAGGTCAGTCAGAGAGAGAGAGGTTACTGAACAGGGCTGGAGAGACTTCAAGAATAATACACAAATGTAGGTCACAAAATTTACATGTAAGATTTGTCAGTTTGATGATTAAAAATATGACCTTTCTGATTTTTCAATAAATCATGGCAGAGCCTAGGGACAGGATAGAGAGGGGGGTGGGAGGTCCCAGCAGAAATGGCACCTCTTACACAGAGGACATAGACCATCTTTACAGCAATGTTAATTATTTAAGACCATGAACAGCACCAACCAAATGGTAATCAAATAAAATTGAGAGATAGCAGTTAAATGAAAAAAAGATAAACATTGATCAGCTGGGCAAAACATTAAGCTATTTCAGACACTTGACCATCAAACAAGTGGGCGTAAGTGCTGAATGTCTGCTAATTGTCTCCTCTCTCTAAAACTTACTATGAATGTCAAATGTAAAACCCTTTACACACAAACACACACACACAAGCTACAGAAAACTGTAGTTGTGGCAGTTGTTATTACTTTTTTTTGCCTGTAGATGGCGCACATCCAGATGTTTACATCTGCATTCTTAACCTGCTGCTGCTGTGACTCTCTTGTCTGTAGGTGGTGCCGTTTGGACTGGCACTGATATTATCTGGGCATGGTTTCAGGTGCTTTACATCAATTAGACTGAAACTGCGTCCTCTCAAATCTTGGAGCCACAGACTTCTACTTACAGTAAGGCATATTGCACATGTTTATATCGATAAGGTCTCAACACTGAAGGTGTTGTTCTATTTCTGTGGAAGAGCACTGAACTGATTTCTTAATAAAATATGATAGACGTCAGTCCAAGAAATGCACTTTGTAAAATAGAAAAAATCACTTCACTAAAATATAAATTAGGGTTTAAAGATACTGGTTCAGTCAAAAATTGGTTTAAAGAAACTAACGCATAGTCTTTTATAGTAATGCACGGTGAAACACCTGGTTAAAAACATAGAAATTATGGCCATATTTTCTCATTTACAGGATCCTATTTTGACCAACTTACAACATTTAAAAGTTGCACATGATCGTAGGTGTGATAAGCAGAGCGTGTGACTTATAGGATCACAGGTTCAAAGCCATAAGTGAGTATTACATTGCAATGAAAAGCATGTACTTTGACTTGAGGAAGCTTGCATTATTTACAATGATTGACTTGCTCATAAGTCACAGTGGATGGAAGTTTAATAGGCTTATCAGTTTCTTATAGTAGTGAGCGAATTTCTGCAATTCTGTCAAGAATCATCATATTCATTTGTCATTTACCGCAGACCAGTTTGGCAGGAGCAGAAACAGGAAGTGGGCTATATTGCCCCTATGCTTTGCAATTTATGATAAAAAATGCTAGACAGCTCCATATTGTACCTGCATGTAATCTATTCTGTTGGCTTTTTCTTGCCTCCCAGAATTGCTGCTTGCAGCTATATTGAACTATGAATATTTCTGATGAATTTGTGCTACAGCACCACCTGCTACTTTCAGGGTTCTGATGACAAAATCAATACATTCAGTCAGATTTTAGCCTGATTATAGGAAATGCAAATTGAAGCACTAGCATGTTCAAGTTGTAACATAACACATCTGGTTTAATTTGCTTACAAGTTGCTGCCTTACAGTAATCAGATCTCTTTACAGGCTTAGGTTTCTCATGCTGAAAGAAGCTCAAATGTCGGCCAAGTTTTACATCATTTAAGGTGCTTCAGACAGATACTGGCAGCAGCAAGGAGAGGGATAGCAACTGCTGCTCTGGTGAACGTGCACAGCTATAGAGAGGCGAAGTCCCTCCCCTTCCGGTGTCCTCCATGGGACTTCATTTTAGAAAAGATATGTACAGTAGTCAACAGTGAGAGACAAGATATTTTTTTGTTCCTGTTTGATTTGTGCCATGAATTACACATATGATGTTTGTCAATTTAAAAGATAATTTTGCAAGTCAAGAAGGTCGCAGGGTGCCTCTCTATTTGCCGCTGCATTCAGAGTTCATGATGGTTCCACTTCTTCAATTTGCCGCCATGGCTTACCATGTGACTATGGCAACCATAGAAGCTACAGTGAGGGAAACGATACAGGGGCTGATTTTACTGGTACTGGTACCTATCTGAGTTCAACCAATGATACACCTTCACCAGCAGAGCGCAGACAGATCAATGAAGACAAACAGTATTGGAGCAACATTAGCTTCAAAGTCTGATTAGCATCAGCCTATAATGTACAGACTGGTAGGATAGGTGGTAGCTGGTAGCCACAGGGGCAGCTGCTCGCTGTCTGAAAGCAGCTAGAGGTCATATTCTGTTGTAAAATCTATGCAATTCAGGGCTGGTATCAGACCAAAACCCTGCTATATCTGCAGGAAATTACCTTTTTAAATGTAGCTTTATTTCCACAATGATTGCCATGATTTATGTATTTTTTTCTGAATGAGCCTGAATGGGTTTTGTGGACAGTGAAAAGTGAACAAAGAACAGAGTGAAATTTTCATTTCACACATACACAAACAAAGAAAACAGGAAAAGTTTGAAGCCATATTTTAATATGTTTATAGCGGGCTGGTAAAAAGATTTTAATGGAGTTACTCAGGTACCTTTTCTTTAGCAGGTTTTTGAGCTTTGCCCCCCTTTCCCTTCGCTGTCTCCTTTGGTTTAGGCAGAGAATCCATCTTGTCTTTGACTAAGTCAATTATCCTGGAGTCTGCAAAAGCTCTGGCGATGTCGAGGCAGTTTTGTTCTGAAGGACAATAAAATATGGTCAATCAAACTGTAGAGGTCACAGTGTTAACATCAAAGAGGGACAGCTTACCATAATAACTCAAGTGTACTTGTTGTTAAATTTGGTTTAAAGGACAGTTCAATAAACAAAAAAAATGCCTGAAAGTTGAATACTTATTATGAATTCATGGTGTGCACCTAAAACCAAATCTAATGGCTCCTATTTCCTATGTTGCTTCTTCAAAATGTTATGAAATCCAATTCAAATATATTTCCACGTTTATATTAATGTTACTAGTATAAATTAAAACCACCATCAAAAATCAACATTAGTATTTTTCAAATTAACTTTTATACATATAACTTTTATGATTTCAAACCTTTCTTGTTCTCTGCATTAACACTGGCACCCGCCTTGATGAGGAAGTCCACACAGGAGGGTCTAGAGCTCTCGATGGCCCTCATGAGGGGCGTGCCTCCACTGAGGGCCCGCGCATCTATGGTGGCCCCGGCCTCCACCAGAAGTTCAATAAGTTCCACTTGGCCAGCGTGAGCCGCATGGTGGAGGGGCGTCCAGAAGAACTGGTCACACACATTCACATTCGCCCTGTCAGGAACAGGTATTATCATGGTGTGTTTAAAGAGTCCCTGAGCAGGCCATTGGCCTTGTTACACATTGAATCTGATCTGTGTACTTCTTCCAGTGAAGTTAAAGTCTCAAGGTATGATTAAAAACAAAAGTATATTTGCCTTTATGTCTGTCTTTAGGTTTCATTTTTTAAATATAATTTACCTCATACATGGAATGATTTTAGTCGCCAACTCTCAAATATTAGATATCCAGGTGTCCCTTAACATACAAAATAACCTCTGCTCGTACCATGTAATAAAAACCTAACTTTTTGCATAAAAAGAAGGCGCTGAAATGTTCACTGCTGATTTACAGTAGATTACTCATTCTAAACAACTTTCAAGACTAAAACGAAATAAAATAAATAGAAACCAAGGTGGAAATAAATCAAAATTCTTTTAGTAAACTTTATAATATAATTGTTAGCAATAATCCGACAACACTATCTGCTTTTGAGCTTGCAGAATAATATTTTATCCAAATTTTAGGAATTGTGTTTTGTTGCAACTTAATTTATTTTGACATAAGTTTTGAACAAAAAGCATTATTTTTAACTTGAACTAAAATATTTTACAGTGCATTTAAGGTTATTTATATGTATGT
Organism: Macquaria ambigua; assembly: GCA_008360985.2. NCBI lineage: Eukaryota > Metazoa > Chordata > Actinopteri > Centrarchiformes > Percichthyidae > Macquaria > Macquaria ambigua. The sequence continues at coordinate 79,109 of VMKM01001338.1, read as the reverse complement.
ATATTAATGTTTATATTATATTATATATTATATTATATTTATATTAACCAGCATTTGCATTCTGCAATAGCCATTCAGTGTATTTACAATCAGCTATTATCTCTCTGTATAGTAGTTTTCATTGTTAGTGGAGGGGTCTGCCATTCCCGTGTAAGATTCAAATTGCCTACCTATGCACAATGGCTTCACAGGAATGATGCATCCAGCATTACTGTTTATAACTGTATATCATTGACATCAGCCTCACTGTTTACTTTTTCATTCCTTTAACCGTATCAGAGCTATATTAAGTTACTGCCAATGGAAACCCAACCTTTCTTACTGCTGCTGCTTCATATTAAAAGCGTTAAACAGACGAAACACAGGTTGGCTTTTATAGTAAAGCAGTAACAGGAAACACAATGTGTTTGTCACTGAGGTTAGCGCTGACAGTGATGTATTGTGATGATGATGTATTGCTTAAAGTGGTGAAATCTTTTGTTTCCAAAGTATAAAACCAAAAAGAAAAGAAAACGTGATCCTTCTCACCCGTGACTGAGGAGGTACTGAGCCATCTCGTAGTTGCCACTGGAGCAGGCCACCATCAGCGGGGTCTTGTAAAACTGATCTTGAACATCCACAGGAACCCCTTGACTGAAAGCAAGGTCCAGAGACTCCAGGTCTCCACTTTTCACACAGTAGTTGATATTGACGTAGACCTTATCTGGCGTTTCTATGTACCATCCTGAGTCATTCATTATGGGATGTTCTGGTGGGTGGTCGCGGTCAAATCGACGGATGTCTGAGCAGTTGTAGTATGTCTCAATCATGAAGTGGGGTGGGCCTCCGTCTGGTCGCCGGGGCATGAGCTCTGGCGGGAGGGTGCAAATAGGCATGGGTAGGACAAATTTACCCTTCTTATTACCTCCTTTTCCTCTCTTTTCTCCCTTTTTCTTTTTAGGCATATAAGATGAGAGGAGGAATGGTTTCTTGATGTACTTGACACCTTTGATGAAATCATTAATGTTGACACACCCCACTCTTCCCTTGTCATGGGCTGAGATGACTGTATGGAGTTGGTCTAGTTCAACTGGAGCTTTTAGTTCTTCTAACACTGAAATAAACATCTCAGTTGTAACTGTGTCTGATTTGCTCCCAAAGGCTTCCCGTAATTCAGCCTCGTACTCGTAAGACCAGTCGTGGAGGGTCAGGACCCAAAGATCTGACATGAGGCTGACATTGCTGGATTTGTTGCCTTTCCCCTGCTGCCTCTCCGTTTTCTTCAGCTCCTTGGCTGCTGCTTTGTGACCAGCGTCTTTGGCAATCTGACGTGGGAGCAAACCTTCCTGGTTCTTCAGTTTGGGGTTACAACCTGAACATAGAGCACAGCTTTAGGAAAAATATAAACACATGATAGAATTACCTAATTTAATTTGGGACTGTGTCTGCAGCTGGATATTCTACCTCTTTGTTTTTCTTTTTTTTGTCAAATACTTGACCATGAAGAAAATTTAATTTATAAGCGTACGTCATACAACTACAAGAACAGACCTATAGAGTGCTTCAGGAATGAGTCCTAAAACCCGAAACCCAAGTTAGCATATTTGCACTTCCGGTTCCCTCGTCTCGAAGTCAGTGGGATTCTTCAACAGGTTTTGGTTAGATGCCTGAAATAAGGTCTGTGGTTAACACAAGCTTAAGTGACTTTCACATTTTGTTCTATGACATAAAATACATCAGTAAAAACCCCACTCGTGAACTTTGAGTGAGCTTTTACGTGTCTTAAAAAAGGCAGTTGCTAACAAGTGGCTAAATGAGACTACAGAGGTTGTCGGGGACATTAAACATCATCAGGCAGAACACAGAAACTCATCTACTCACTCTTCCGCCTTTACAGCCTCGTTGTGTTTATACTCTTGCAAACTATTCTAACTCAAACTTTCCGAAAGGCTTTTGTAGAAGAGGTAAGTGTGCAAATTCAAACTACAAGTTGGAAGCTTAGTGGTGGTGACGTTGAGGTCATGTGACCGTAGTGTAGTTTACTTATAGCCTAACGTTAGCTTTTTACTTTTGGTGATTGCATTTATGCTTCAAAAATCATAAAAGTGGTGTTCATTTGTAAATATTATCTTGCTGAACAAAACGTGTAAGTATCATAAACTTTTGTTTGCCACAGAGCTTATTTTCTGCAACAATCCAAAATCTAATGGAAAAATCCCATTGGCTTCCCTGCAGCACTCTATAGAGAGCCTGTCTTGACCCTGTGATGGCAGTCCTTAAGGTATTAGGAGTAGTTACCACAGAGCTATCTATCTTTGAAATCCAAAAAAGCTGAAATTCACTGCAGGATGCCTAGTACAGTATTATTGGACTCTCTCACAGCACCTCTCTGTGCCAGGAATTTGCAGCAGTTAGCATTGCCCGTGGCAGCAGCGTAGTGTAGAGGTGTGCAGTCCTCTAGGTTGATCACACCCATGTCTGCTGAGTATGCAGACAGCACCTGAATCACCTGGAAGACACAAAACACCACAGAGCAACACATTACAGAATCCTAAATCTAAAAACCCATTGTAGCTAATGTAGGGAGATAATCACAATGCTATGGTCAAATGAGACCTTAAATTCTGATAACAGCTCTTCCTCTTTTATTTTCACTACAGCTTTTTATTAGTCATCTTTTTAATAGTAAAAAAAGCAACATTGGTTGAACAGATACTACACCTCAAAAAAGCCCCCCATGGCGGCATAGTGTACTGCTGTGAAGCGTTTTTGGTCCAGGGCGTTGGGGTTTCCCCCTTTCTTGAGAATGGTTTTAACGAGCTGCAGGGAGCCCGCCTTGGCTGCCTCCATCAGCGCTGTGACGCCGGTTTTCTGAGAAGAGAGATGAGAGGAAGAGTCAGTCTTAGGTCAAACAAACCACATAAGGAGCATCTCAGGATAAGCTGTCAGTTCCAACATTCTCCATGCCACTGCCTGAGTTCCCATCATGCCTCAGTGTTAGTCCCCATCCAATTTTTAACCTGATTTGTTGCATTGGGGTCTGCCCCTCCATCCAGCATGATGAGACACTTGGAAGTGAGCTCCTGGGCTTTTTCACACATCAGCTGGAAGACATGAGTCCCCTGCGCGGACACATTGTTGACGTCTGCGTGGCACTTCAGCACCACTTGCAGGCAGCGGGTGTGGCGCTTGGTGGGGTAGATACAGTAGAACAGCACGCCTAAAGTGAGAGGAGGAAAGGGGTACAAAAGTTAAGAAAAAGCCACAAGTTCATGTGTTGAGACACTTTTTCAACTCTTACTTATCCAGCTAAGCAGCAATGCTTTCTTTTCCTCTCTCTTTCTTTTTACACACATTCACACCTGGAAGCTGCCCAGTACAACCGCAGTTTGATCTGCCAGCCACAGAGCAGCTTCACCAGAGCAGTTGGGGGTTGAAGGCATTGCTCAATGTTAATTCAGTCACGGTAATGAGGGAGGGCCAAGGGTTGCTCTTTCCCCACCCAGCCTGCCTTCTCATAACACTGAGGATAATAAAAGCAAATGTTACTACTGTTGACACTCAGCCTACTGGGGGAAAAGGCCTGGCTGAGTGTTGAGACTGGGCCGAACCAGTCCTAGGGGAGAGCAGGATGATATCAGGTTACTCAGCATGCTTCACAGGAGAGGATCACCATTAGTGGTTAAACTGTAATTAGATGTACCCACGCGAACTGACACACACATACACACAATCGTGCACACCCATACACATACAGTACATACAATATACAAAAGCATGTATTCATGCACACAAGCACACTCCTTCCTCTCTTGTTCACTCACTCTCAAAAGAGTGCCATTTGTGGTAATTGATGCCCCAGACACACTGTAATTGGGGTCATTATCACGATTAGTTTAAAAAAGGTCCTGAAGAAGAACTTTAGGCCCGCTGATTGGAGTTGTCCAGGATACCGCCTGCTCATCAATATCTAAACAGAAGCACCATGCATTTTCATGAGTTGTAAAACAAGGCATGGCATTTAGAACAAACCTGCTGACCTAACTTGAGATGGAAAACATCTCTATTTGAGAAATCGACACTTCAAGCTCAAATGAGAATACATTAGTGGGAAGGGAAGCTGTTCCATTACCTCTCATGAGTAAAACCATATGAATGATTAACATTATACTGTAGGTACATTCTTGCGCATTATATTAGAGTTTTACTTATCAATTAAAAATGTTTGTCTTGTTTGATAATCGAAAATATAAATGGGAAAAAAGGCCACTGTCAATCAGACCTGTCAATCAGTTTGAGAGTTAAAGCTGTTTCCAATCTTGTGTTTTGATATATAGAGGTAGGGCGATGCTATCTTTTACGTTTTACATCATGGATTATGCCTTTAAGGTAAATTAACAGAAACAGATAAAGAGATGGCCAGGGATTATGCCTTTACATACAGCACTCCGGTTTATCCTATTATACAAAGAGCTGCAACTAACGATTATATATATATATTTATATCATTAATTCATCTATAAATTATCTTTGAAATTAGAAATCATTTATTGAATCATTTAGTCAAACAAATAGCAAAAATAAAGACAAGTGCCACAAGGAGTCCAAAGTAATCTCATCAAATTGTTTATATTATCTGACAGTCCCAAACTCCACTTTAAGGTGACTTGAAATATTTAAAGATCCCCTCCAGACATGATTTAACATGTATATAAATTGCTCTACTTTGAACAACAATTTGTATCTGACATGTTCTTTTCACACAAAAAAAGTTCAATTATCTTGTTAAAATCTTTGAAATGACATCTACTCCTCCTAATTCATTAAAAATCCAGAATCTATAAATATAAGTTGAACTGCTGGACAAAGGCATGTTTCCTGCTTCACTGTAAAGTCCATTCTCAGTGTATGTGCACTGGAGGCTTCAAGTTTGCACATCACACTTTTGCAAGTTGAATATTGGAGCAGGATTGGCTTCAACACTATTTGTGATGTCACCAATCATGCTTGTAGCATGCTGCTTGGCTAATCCAGGGAGCATCTAAAGAACGGAGCCATCAGCACCAAGTATAACTGTACATTTGTTGCAATAAATGGTTAAATCTATGACGAGTGTTCCTGACTAAAATGACTTAAATGAGTATTTGATTATCAACAATGCCATCAACTAATATCCTCCCAATTATTGAATATATCTATAATTTTATATCTATATCTTTAATTATTAGCATTTGTCCACCTGTTTACTAAACCCACTGCATGCCTTAAATGTAGGTCTGGCCACTTTCATCCAACTTCTCTTGTCCACTACTTCTGCTGTCTTGTATCTCTGGATCTCTGTCACTATGCACCTTCTAAATAGAATGATATGCAAAGGGTTAAGGTTGTCCTCTTCCCCTAAATGTTTGTAAAGCATTCCTTTTTTATATTTTCCTGTAACTGTTTCTATATAATCTCCTTTTGATATTTTAGCCAAGAAACTCTAATGAAATATGTACTATTCTGCTCTTCCCAAGTGTTTAATTTTTCCAGAACCCACCATCTGCACATGCAGTATGGCAAAATGCAATGCCTGCTACTTCTCACCTTTGCCCTCATTGTCTTGGAGCCTCAGGTTAGCATGGCTCTGGGCCAGCAGTGCCACTATGGCATCATTGCCCAGCTCAGCAGCTAACATGGCCGCAGTGCGGCCCTTCTTGTCCTGGATGTCAGGGTGTGCTCCCTGGGAGAGAAGGAAAGTGACCAGGTCTGTAAGGAGTCAGGTAGAGTAGAGAAACAATCAGGAGAATGAAGTGACATTGAAACAATACTTTCTGGTTTGCAGTACATTCTATGAACTGCTTGATTTCTCTGTTTAAATCTAAAAGTCTTAGCACAAACAATTTGGACAGCGGTCTTGTGTACATGCACTCTTATGACTCCTGGACAGTACTAAGGCTACTGTATAGTAATAAGGCCTTGCATTAATAAATTCATGAAAATCCAAGAAACAACTCATGTAAAAAAGGGATTTTGGAAGTTGTAAACACCTCAAATTGCGTTACAGTAAACTGGATATTAGTATTCAAGTTATGAAAACATGCTGATTGTCTAAAGGAACTGCTTTCAAATGTTCGCCAAATGTGACTTAATTTCAAAAAGATCAAATTGCTACAGCAGGCCAGTGGAGCACCTTGTGCACTTAAATACAGTGTATTGAATCTGTTGGAGTAAAGAAGAGGCCCATCACCCTGATTGTTGGCTGAAACGGCCACGTGAAGCGCCCCTGTGCCGTCTTGTGGCTCAGTGAGATTGATGAGGTTTCCCACCCCAAGATTCACCATCTTCTCTATCTGCACCTTATCCCCTTCATGGACGCACTGCAGCAGGCGGTAGATCTGAAGGACCTGCAGGCGGTCCTCTGCTACTCTGCCACTCATTGTGGAGTCAGAACGTGGCTGATGGACAAAAAAGGGGAGATATAAGTTCCTGACAAATATGCAGGTATGCATGCTAATGACCAAGGGTGGAAGTAATTGAGTGTTTTTTTTTATAAGTCACTAATTTTATTCAGGTAGGATTTTACTTATAGTTGAAATCACTCAATAATGTCAAATCATCACAGTGTACACATGTTGTTAGTTATGCCACTTCACAACAGTCTGTGGAGCCATTGTAGTGAGCAGTCAGTGCAGCAAACCTGCTTTGCTTTGTTTGAGCATTGTATTTTTGAATTTTCACTTTTTCCCATAAACAATAAACTTAAGTTAGCTAACTTAGCTTCACTACTACTGACCCCTTGACCCGTTTTTGACCCTTTACTTAATGTTACACTTTTATATAAAACAAGACATTACCCCGAATAAGCCTCAAAAACGCTGTAAATAAACATTTAGCAGTGTAAACAATACATTAAAAGGTAGACTGATAAACCTTCAGTCATCATTACACCCACCTGGATAGTTCACGCTGAGGTTAAAGGGATAACGTTAGCTAGCCACCCTGTTTCCTTGTTTGGCACGCGCTTCTTACCGTGCTGGAAAACGTTAAAAGTCCGTGCCCTTTGTTGTTCACATACCCAGTACGTCTTGACAGCGAGGACAGTCACATTTATCCCGAGTTTCTTCACAAGGTCCTTACTTTATTTTAAAGCACAACCTCTCACTTTGTGTAAACCGGAGGAAGAAAACAAACTCAGCACCATGGCAACGGAACGCGTGAAAATGCCACGAAGGACGTTTTGTCCTTTGGTGGTGTCTGATGCTGCTTTCAGGTGCTGGTGATGAGTTCAGTAATACGAAGACTGCGTCTCCAAATACGACTGCAGCGTAAAACGTATCATATATATTTTTTAGATCCTACCAAAGTAACACAAAATAAATAAATAAAAATAAATTAAACTGAATAAAAATAAAATAAAGAGCTATCGTTTTTTAACACCAGTCACACTTTGTTCCCTACAACATCATATTTCCGCAGCCCTCAGTTGTCAGAGAAGTCCTGCTTGTGTTGTATAATCCAATTCACAATCTGATATTTCTGACAGAACTTTTATTCTTCATTCTATATTTGGACCGCTGTTAGCTTCCACAAAGTGACTGCTAGTCTCCCTGGGGTCCACACAAAACTACCAGCATAACAGTGCACATCTACAGCCCATCTTATCATGCATCCTTACATCCTCAAGTAGCCTAGGTAGAATTACCGGTTCTTTGCCCATGACCGCCAGTGCCTAGATCAATTTACATAGTCTTGTTTGTGTGAGTGACAGTAGAATGAAAGCTATTGAGTGCAGAGAGGCTTATAAAGAGACCTGTAATTCTCACTGATAAGTAATGAATGCGCAAAGAATGTAAAATGTATATTCTTTCCTTCAAGGTTATTCAGCAGCAACATTACATCCATGAGTTGTAATGATACTGAACACAAGGTGTCACTGCAGTGCAGCATAAGAAATGGCTTTTCAACTATCTCTTTGAAGTCTTCAGCTAAATTAAGCTACTGAAGTCAAGAGAAAGAGATGTGAAAGGTTTAAGTAAGAGCCAGAAACAAAAGTCAACCCAGCTGTGTGCAGCCTATTTGTGAAAGCCAAAAAAGTGCCAGATCAAGTAAGTGAAGTCCCAAGCAAAGAGTGTGTGTGAAACAGTGTGTAAAAACTGGCACACACTTGCTCATTTAATAAAGGAACACAATCCAGATAAAAGTAAGACTGTTGACATCATCTGTGTAAAACTGGGTATCTGTATTTGAGGCACACATGTGGCAAAAACATACAAAACATATACAGTACCAGGCAAGGTGAAGTGGTAACTCATAAAAATCTTATAAAGGGCAGAATTGCTGAAAAATATTTACATTCTTTCAAGGTTATACAATGCATACAAACATATAAAATTACATTCCCATACTGAACACTGAGGAAAAAATTGTTAACAAAATATGCATTGCAAATTCATTGCTGATGTTAATTCATGTATTACTTCCACCACAATGTAAATATTATGCGATATGTGGCCCAATCTGCTGTATTGTCTCCACAGACAATGTGCAATGTTCCTTTTAAAATCCATTCAAGAATATCTACAAACTTGATATCGTGCACATATTTTCTTCTGGAGACATTTTAATTAGACTTCTAAAGGCAGGAAAGAGATGGGATTTGTAGCATAGAGACAAGGATATGTGAAGTTTCATTATTTGTTAATGTTAGCGTTACATAAAAGTCCATTGTAAGATACACTGATAGTAACAGCTTCATAACTTTAAATACTTGATCCTCCACCATGTTTAGATGGCCCTTATTAGGACAGAGAAAAAAAATCCCCTTTCTTCCCTCTGGCCATCCTCTGCCTTCCCTCGTGTTTCTGGGCATAGCTAATGTCCTAAAATGGTCTTATTGTTTTGCTGTTGCATGATTTATAAAATCCTGTGGTTTCTTGACTGAACTGTCAGTGACTTCATTTGTGCATTTCCTTCTAAAAAATAGTGGTTTGGACTGTGTCCCCCCCGCCTACATCACTCTGCATTTTTTTCCAGGACAATTGGCATTCAGCGTTATGTTTCTGGGAATTTGCTTGTGGTCAAAATGAAACTGTGAGCATGAAACAAATGAAATACATTAGAAACAGAAAGAAGAGAAATAACCTCTGAACATTTGATATGCTGTGGGTGGATTACACACAAAAAAACCCACATCTTTAATCTTTTATAATCTTACCGAATTTCTGTTCATTAACATTAGTGAGACCCCAAAGGCTATATCGGTGTAATCAGTAAAGAATTCAAGTTTATAGCACAGCATGAAATATGGAATTATAAGATAACCCTGCAGTTGCTTTTTCATGTCATAGAATAAAAAACATAATGGCTCTTGCACAAATTGTTTTCCTTAAAGCTGTGAAACACACAAAAAAATGATTGTGGTTGAAATTTCTTTCCTTCCCTCTTAGCAAATAAAGTAAAATATAAAGTATTTTTTCCTTGCTGAATGAATCCAGTCCAGTTATTTCAGTCTCTTTGACTGTACAGCCAGTGGCTCTGTCTCTTAGTCAGTCCAGCAGACAAATTAGATGCTCTCGTGCTGAAAGTTTCACCCAGAGAGACTAATTACCATGAGACTACATCCAATCAGATGGTCTCATACAGCAGCATCCCACTGAAGATGGTCAAGGGTTCAGAGGAGTAGGCCAGTTTGCCAGTGACAAGGTCGATACAGACTGTGTCCCCTGCCTCCATGGGCAGGATAATGTTAAAGACAGCCAGAGCTCCTGGGATGTGTTTGGCCTCCGCCATGGGCTTCTCCAGGCCTTCAGGCTGATACCCAGCTGAGTCCACTCGGGCCACGCCTGTGTTGGACTTGGACAACACGGCCTCGATCTTCATGTTCTTATGGCCTGTAAGGATGCCGCTGAAGAAGTACTTCCCACTCACTGGAGCTGTGAAATAACCTGGAGGATGGAAGCAGGTAACAAGGAAGACTTAATGTTGTGTATTTGCTGTGACATGAGGAGCTCAGACTTCCTTATTTCATGATGGACAAATGTTTGCTTGGATTCCTGTTTGATAAGTAACTTTCATAAACTTTGGAGGTCAATTAAATTATACCTGTAGGATCGCATTAAAAAGTCAATGCATGGAAACAACAGCCATGCAGATAGGTTTGATTTTATTTGGTTTGAGACATCTATCACTAGATTTCTGCCACCACTACAATACAATGGAGGCGATTGGAATTTGGATTGTGGTGCTCACATCATTGAAATAGCCTGGTTCAGAAGAAATAGGTCTGGTCTTGTGCCCAACTGCCGCAGTTTTCCCTAGTTACAGAAACAATTAGCCAATCAGAGGCAGGACTAAGAATGGGGACGCTGTCTTGCTACATTGCTAGCTATCTACCTAGCTACATTCATGAAAAATAGTGACAGAAAAATGGTAACAAATGTGGATGTCATTGACATAGTCGACTTACAGAAATAACAACTCTTAAATCGACATACTTACATGAAAAGTTAACTGCTACTAGCAACAGTTAACGCAGCTTCCTATCAACTGAAAATGGCATTCACAGGCCGAATACCTCTGTTGCTTCTGATTGGTTACGGTGAAACAAGACAAAATAACCCCCTGTTCCAACAAAAAATTGGCTAACATAGACATGATGTCTGATGACTGAATAAATAAAGCAAAAATTGAAATTCTGTCTAGTTATCAGGCTAGATTTCTGCCACCACTATGAAACATTTAAAAAGTTAAACCCCCTTTTTCCAGAATCAATTTCACTGTTACACAGGGTAATCCACAAACCTTACTGTCAAAAGTTTTAATAGGGACTATTTCTGTAGAAGAGATTATTTGAAAATCTATCTGGAACATTTCAATGCCCTGGACACCACAAAAAAAAAATCCATTCACCATTGAATTTGGGTGTCAGCAGAAATTTCTGAGAGATATCTCAAAACCTGAGCAAAAAAAAAAAAAACAAACCGTCTGCATGGCTAGATAACACAAGGGGTAAGAGAGAAAATATGATTTTTTGTAATTTGGGTGAACTGACCCTTTAAATTCACATAAAAAAGACCTACTTTTCCTGGAGGTGATGAAAATGGTGTAACAATAGAGCACTGATCTTGGCAGGCACCTGTTCAAATTCCAGCCGATCTAAAACTCACCTGTTATGGGATTGTAGGCGTTATTTTCATTGACAAAGACCTCGTTGAACACTATGGTTCCTGCGCTTCTCATCTGGCGAGTCAGTGCAGCAGAGAAAGAAAGGCGTGGCACGTGGGCATCGGACCCTGCAGGACCTGATCATGGAGGAGAGACGGAGAGTAGGAGTTAGTATGAAATAAAGTTCAAAGAGTAATGAGTGCTTTGATCTGCTGTTTAGTAGGAACAACGCATACCCTGTTCACCTCTGAGACCTGAGAAGTAAGATGAAAGATAAAAACAGTGAGTTAATCATCCAACAATATCATTTTTGCTGTTTATTTTCTATTCTTATCACATATTTGCAGTAGATGTGAAGAAAGAAAGATAGATACAGCTTGTAAATCAGTAAATGTTATTATATTAAACAAAGTCTGATCAGTATGACCCAAATAACTGTTTTTACCTGGGGGTCCAGCTGGTCCCTCCTTGCCCTCCCTGCCTGGGAGTCCCACCCTCCCTTCGGGTCCTACAAGACCCTGAGGTCCACGCTCGCCTCTCTCTCCACGGGGGCCCGGTAGACCAGGTGGACCTGGAGGAGAAGAATATTTAATGAGACATCACAGCTGGAAAAACACCCTCCTGAAAATCCTCTTTACCAGTAATAGTTTCTCTTAGGAGAATTCTAAAAACATGCACAATAAGCCAAGAAAGCTAAGACAATGAACCTGGTGTTCCTCAGGATGTGCCTTTCACCCTCATGTTTACTAAAACTCCTCTTTCAGACAGACTGCAGACTTTATAGGCTCTTTAAGTGAATGCCTCTCACGATGACAGCCTGGATTCCTTCTTTGGTCTATTTTTCCTTCACCCTGACCTTGCCTCCCTTCCACTGAGTGCTATCTCTTGTCCAAAAGTCAAATCCCATGCCCTCCGTCCTCTGCGACTCACCAATGAAGTCCTGCTCTATGAAACTGTGGAACTCCTTGACCAAGTCCACCACTGAGGAGTTCAGTCTGTGTATGTTGGAGTGGATGTTCTCCAGCTGGACGTTCTGGATATTGTCGATAAGATCTCCTTGAGACGTTACCGTGACATTGAGTCCATTAATGCAGCTCCACAGCCCAGACACATGTCGGTTCAGGCCCTCCTTGATCCTCTCCAGGCTGTCTGAAAAAGAGTCGAAGCGTCCGCACACTCCCTCCAGCTTGGAGAGTCTTCGGTCCAGGCCATCGCTGGACCGCCGGCACTCCCCCACCTCCGTCACATAGTTGCTCCTTATTATTTGGATCTCTTTGCCCAGACTGCCAAATCGAATCTTCGAGTCATCAATGTGCTCTGTCAGCTCCTTCTGCAAATTGTCCACCTTGTAGAGAATGTAGATACTTGTTAATGTGTGTATGTTGGATGAGTTTCTTTTGACAAAGTTCTACTATAAATATACTTTTTTCCATCTTTGCTCTGATTTATTTTCCTATGGTATCATACACACAAAAATATGTAAGCATATAATCTAAGTCATGTCTGTCAAGAAGACTCAAATGTTTGTAATATGCCCAAATATTTTTCTAACTATAAAAATATTATGCGAAAACACTGTTGCCAATATAACCATGAGGCATGTTTGATTGACATAATGTTATTTTTAAAGTCCATAAAGAAAAGTTATGTTTCAGTAAGTACTGTTTAATAAAACAACACATGGATCATCAGCGCAATTACCATCATCAATATAATGCAGTGCTTCTCAACCTGGGGCTTGGGACCCCCAAATGGGTTGCAAGACAAATCTGAGGGATCATGAGATATTCAACAAAGAAAAAGGGGGGAAATCATATTATGCTAGACAAAGTATAATTATTTACTCTAATCTTTGCATTTTTAGCCACACTAGCAGCATGACTCTATGCATTGCAGTCGGTCGGTCGGTCCACCATTCTGGTCCACACTGAAATATATCAACAACTGTTGGATCGATTGCCATGAAATTTTGTACAGATATTCATGGTCCCAGAGGATGAATCCTAATGACTTTGGTGATCCCCTGACTTTTCATCTAGTGTAACCAGCAGGTCAAAAGTCCAACTTATTGAGTGAAATATTGCAACACCTACTGGATGGATTTGCACAAAATCTTACACAGACATTCATGGTTCCCAGATGATGCATCTTAATGACTTGTGAATGACTGGTGAACAAGATTCTTCCTCTAGCGCCACCAACAGTCTGACATTTGAGTAAAATATCTTGACAACTATTGGACGGATTGTCATGAAATTTGGTACAGACATGTCCCGATCAGGATGAATTATAATAACTTTGGTGAGCCTTTAAGTTTACACTTTTAGCACCATCATCACGTCAGACATACTTTGGTTTATGACCAAATACCTACAAAACTAATGACATTCACATCAGCCTCAGCTGTACTTTGTGTTTAGTAGCTTAGTTACCTAAACTAAGGTGGTGAACTTGGTAAACATTGTACCTGCTTAGCATCAGTATGTTATCATTGTCATATGAGTATGTTAACATGCTGATGTTAGCATTTAGCACAAAGCACCGCTGTGCCTAAGTACTGCTTCACAGAGCTGCTACAATGGCTGTAGACTCTTAGTCTTGTTAGTCTTGTTACTGTGAAATACTGAATAGTTTTACCTCTTCAGCAGGGCAGTAGCTACCACTGAGGATACTAAAGTTATGTCCTCTGTATTTTTTGTATATACAGAAAATGTAATTGAACAGCTAACTATGCTAACTATGAAAAGTTATCACACAGTTGGCAAGTGCAACCTATGACGATGGTCATGATTACACATTGCTTCAGTTTAAAGGGTTTCAAAGGCCAATTATAATACACAAAGTGTCATAGCAATGGCAGCATTAGTGGCAGTCATATTATCTTCATCATCACCACATCATCTTACCTCAGAGATGATGTTGTCCTTGGTGTTGGTCAGATCAGTCAATGTGTTCCCATGGGTCTGTACAGTCCTTCCCAGGACCTTCAGAGTGTTATTGATTGAGTTAAATGTGACCATGACCCCAGCAAGCTCTCCTTGGATGGACTTCAGATCCCCTCCTAATCTTCCACTATGGACACTATGACCATCCAGGCGTTTCTTCAGATCATTTATGTTGGTTTTACACTGTCCAGTACACTCCTCCACTTCCTCTCTGAGTCGTCCTACCTCCTCCTGAAGGTTGGAGCACACATGAGAGCAGACAGATTCTCCCGAGTCGACCTTTCTCTGCAGATCTGTTAGTTCTGCCTGGCACTTGCTGAGGCCGCTCTTGGTGGAGTTGGTGAGCAAGCGCAAGTCCTCCTCTATACTGCTGCAAATAGAACAGTCCTCAAAATCACGGGCCAAAGTTTCAACCTCTGTGACAATACGGTTGAAATGCTCGCCGTTCTCCCCTGTCACAATCATTATCTTTTTGACATCATCTGTTAAGTTGATCACTCTGTCAGTCAGTGAGTCCCCTGACACAGACAAATCATTTAACCTGGTGTTAAACTTCTGGATCTCCTCTTGGTTGGCTACAACTCTCCACTCTAAGGTTTTCACAGTGTCATCAGTCTTACGGCCTTTTCCGTTAGGCCCGCAGGTCTCATTGCACATTTTTGTAGTCGATGTTAGCCTTCTGTCCAGGAAGGTTGTGATGTTCTCCACCTGACTTAAACGCCGACTGTGGTCAGTGACTGTATCTTCGAGAACAGCCACGTCCAGCTCTATCTTGCCGATCTTGAAGCTGTGGTCATCCAGACGACTGAGGACCATGTTGCGCAGCTGTGTGATGTCTCTCTGGACGTTGTCCTTCATGTTGTTCCCAGTGTTAGTGCACCTCTGCTCCGTCTTCCTCAGCGTGTTATTCATCCTCTTCTCCAATTCTCTCAGTCTGCCATTCAACCTGTCCTCTGTCACTCTTCCCTTTCCTCCACCTGTCCCAGCTAATTCCTTATCGAGCCGCCCTTTAATAGTGTCGCACTTGTTAGCTGTGGAGGTTACACGGACCTCTAGATCAGACAACCTCTTCTCCAGCTCAGTGACTGTGTTGCAGCAGGCCTGGGAGCGTAAGGTCTCACTGCGGGAGATGTCCAGGCTCTGCCTCAGATGCTGGTCCATGGAGCTAATCAGCTTCTCCAGGGCCTGGATCCGCTCCCTGTCCTCTTGCTGTTGGCGCCTCAGGTCCTCCACACCAGCCTAAAAGAAACAGGAATTGCAAGAAATGTGATTATGTTTTCTAGCTGTATAGCTTATATTAATTATGTCTTCTCTTTTATGATGTCAGGTTTGTTATGAAAAGGTTTTTGGCAGTGTTTCTGCATCCCAAATTCTTTAATTTGAAAGTAATTTGTATCTTGCCCTCTATGGGTTTTCAATTGAAAACCCATCAATCATCAGTTCACTTGAATATCACACATGGATGGATTACTGAACACCAGGGGCCCAAGGAGTCAGGGGGCCCCAAGACCAGACCTCTGTTTGAAGTTGCTGGTTTAAACAATTCTTGTTTAAAAGTCAAAGAGATCAGTCAAAAGTACTGAGGTCCTGATCATGTGTTTTTTCTCCTGATTCCCGCCAATACCCCAAAGATAATCAAATTAAAGAAAAAGCAATATGTTTGTGTTAAATATGCCCTGCTTTAAGAAAATAGAACCTGCATCACAGGTTTTCCTTTGATCCTTTCCTATAATACTTTGTATATTATGCTTAAATATTTTGTTTAATATTTGTCAGTGTGGAACTGGAGAAAAATATATAAGCATATTATTAGATTATATTATATAAATAATATTGGAATCTCTTTGTCTGTATCTCTATGAACTATATGAATACTGAAGTTAAGGTGCAGTTTTATTTATTTTTTATTTTTTTACATATTTGGGGTCTAAATGACTAATAGGTACAAAAGGTTTTGGAATTGGTCCAGTAGATCACCTCAGCCGCCAGCCGTGAAACAGGCTGCAATGGCTGCAACGTAATACGTCCACTAAAAGTGCTTGTTTTTGCCACTTACAGACTCAGATTGTTATTCAAAGTGTCTGACAACATTATGGAAAGGATCCCTACAGAGACAGACTGTTTGTTAAAGAGTAAGATCCTCTTTGGTGCACTTGCCCCTAAGGATTACGTTTGCAGCCATTGCAGCCCGCGGCTGCCGGCTGAGGCGATCTACAGGACCAATTCCAAAACATTCCCTATCCCAGTCCCTATTAATCATTTAGACCCCAAAGTATGTAAAAAATAGGGCCCAGGTTTAAAAATACCAGAATTACCCTTTAAAAAAGATCCAAAACAACTGTGAGTAACGGGGGGTGGGGGCTGTTGCGGTAGGTAGGAGAGGGGGGGCTTTTATGTGTCTGTGCCCTGGGGACCATGATTGTGCTTGAACATAAGGCAAATAAAAACTCAATTTATACAAATAATGTTTATTTTATATTAAATCCTAACCCTCCAATTCTCTCAAACAGCTGGATTTCCCTTCCTTGAGCTTCTTCCATTTTCTGCTCAATTATTAATTTAGTTTGCACTATTATTTATTTGTTGTATTTTTTGTTAGTGCAGTGGTTTATGTGAAAGTGTTGTTTTTTTGTAAAACTGCCTGCATGTGGCTATTTCTTTTACTGCTTTATGCAGCAGAAATCACTTACAGAAGCCCACAGGGAACAAAGTAAAAACTTTTTACAGCTACACAAACTACAACTAGGGTGACATCCAAAATGGCTATAACAAAGTAAGAGTAATGTTTGTGTCTGAGGCTCACAGATCTGATTTTTACATATTGAGCTTTACCTGGCAGGCAGAGCAGGACAAAGACACCCTTCTCTCCAGCTCCGTCAGTATCTCCTCCTTCAGAGTGCTGAGCTGGTTCCCCCCAGGTCCTCCTCCTCCTCTGGCCACTCCGTCCAGTTCATTGCCCCCTCCGTTCACCAGGTGGTTGTTGATGTTGAGCAGGGTCTGGTCATGGACCTGAGCATGCAAATGTCAGCATGAAGTAAAACGGTCAATCCTTGCATTTAAATTCTAAATATAAAGACTGTAAAAAGAAACAGATACTGTTTACCTGTGTCCTGTTGTACAGATGGTCCAGCTTGTTCTGGATGTTGTTGATGGTTTCCTTCATGTGTGGCTGAGCTGAATCAGCTGGAACAATGGCCCCATTCAGACCAGGCCTACACAGAAGAAGAGTTGAGATTTCCTCAAGTTTTGGCTAACATTTGTCGTAAAAAGAGGTATAGGCTATGTTAAATAATATATGACATCAAAGTGGAGGATGAAAAAAGAATTGCCACATTGCTTGATTTGATGGGTGGAGAGGTTGGGAGGATACAAAAGATTTAGTTGTAGTAGTAGCTGATTCTGCTTGTGCATAGTTGAAGTCAAAGGACACATTCTGTGTATTTATGTAGCATCATATTCTCGTTGAGGATTAACTATTTATATCTTCCTACCCTAATTACAAATCTCTGTATATACAGTATGTTAATAAACAAGCGTATCCTCTCTCAATAAACTGACTTGCTGAAATAAACTACAATAAACATGAAGCTATATACAGAGTACAATACATTCCCTGTACTGGATGATACCAGTACAGCAAACTAGCAAATCTGAGTTTCCTGAATGTAAGCAGGATTTTGGTGTGCAGGTGAATGCACTCCATGAAATAAAACATGTACATGATGTAAAACAACATTCACGTACAGCCTCTGGTTTATGCCGTGAATGGTGGTCTGCATGTTGTGGAGGTCTTTGGACAGACCACGGATGGTTTCTTCCAGCTGTCTGATCTTCTCAGTGTCACCTGGAGACAAAGAAAAGGAATAACAGCCAATATATAAGAGGAACTGTGGAATTTAATTTTAAGATTTTTTGTTTACCGCTTTCAAAATACAAGCTCAACAAAGTATGGAATCTTTAAATGTACTGGTATAGATGTTAAAGGCCCTAAAAACTTTAATTTCTCAATCAGCTTCCTACAAGGAGCGATTATGTCCCACATCAAACAAACATTTTCTGCCAAAGTTTTAACAGTTTTGGTCATTTCTATTGACAGTTTTTTGTATTTGCGTTTCTGTCCTTGCTTTCCTCACTGGAAAAAGGTCTGAAGTAAGGCGGGGCTCAGTTGGAAGAAGTTCATGTCATGTAGTTTGTGCACCAATCAGAGTTTAGTAACATTTGAATCAAAATGTGGTGACAGCTGGGGGGTCGTTTCCTTATGTTGCCAGCAACTGTAAAAGTTGTCATTTTGCTTCCTGAAAAGTCAGAAGCATTCATTCATTCTTAAGGTATAAAGACTCACAGATACATGTGGGAAAATATGCACATCTTTTGAATGTTATGGTTTTGATACTATTTCACAAAATGAATTAAGTGCATCCTGATAACATAAAACTACATTTTAAGTTTAAGTATTTCTTCTTTCTGTCCACCACCTGTGTTGTGGCCCGTCTGCGTGACACGGGGTCGCCCTCCGTTGACCTGAGACTCGACGGTTCCCTTTGGCCCATCATGGCAGTCTTCCCCAGAATAACCATGGCAACACTTCCACTCCATTTCTGTCACCATCTTGTAAGCCACCTTATACCTTGGCCTCCTGTATGTCCGGTAGCTGGAGATGAAACGGAAATTTAAGATATAAAATGTCATCTGGATTTTTATTTGTTCTGACTTGACAAGACCTGATTTTCTAGACTTAAACAATGAGACTTGATTTGAGACACTAATGATATAGAATCATGAATAGATTGTTTAGCCATGCTAGTGACGTGGCTCTATGGATGGCAGTTTTGGTCAGTAAGTCCACCATTTTAGTCCAAACTGAAATAATCTCGACAACTATTGGATGGACTGCCATGACATTTTGTACACACATTTGTGGTCCCCACAGGATGAATCCCACTGAATTTCGTGATCCCCTGACTTTTCATCATGTCCATATTTTAATCTATTTTGGTTTGTGACCAAATTCCTGCAAAACGTACCTAACATTCCCATCTGTACTTTGTGTTTAGTGCTAATTAGCAAATGTTAGCATGCTTAACTAAGATGGAGACATTGGTATATACCAACTGAAGATCAGCATTTTAACATTGTCATTTTCAGCATGTTAGCATGCTGATGTTAGCATTTAGCTCAGAGCACTGAGACCACTGTGTCTGGCCTCACAGAGCTGCTTGCATGGCTAGCCTCTTACAGTCTTGTTTATTTGTGTCTTAAGACCCCAGATTAACTTGGGACTTAAGCAAAGCTGACCTGTGCCAGACCAGGACATTGAGATTTCAAATTTGTAGTGTGATCCTGATAACCAAGTCAAGCACCCATATCGGTCCCTGAACCCTGTATTGAATACCACCGCTGTACACTGTTTATATTAATGTGCACTGAGTCATTAGATGTCTGGGAATAGCTGCAAATCATCTACTGATGATAGATGGGATTAAGAGTGCTTTGTAAACTTGAAATGTTATTCCTGTCCCATTTCCCAAATTAAATCAACTGCATTTAGCCAGTAAAAAATATGAATGTTGTATTTGGATAGTACTTCTGTAGTTTTTGCATTAATGTGTCATTTATCGCAAGAGACTCCCTGTTACTGTAACAATGCAATAAATAGACCAGAATTGGCCGGAAGTCTCAATAACGATTTATGGCAGCGTCACAGGCACATTAACAAGCTCTGACTGTGAAAGTTCAGCACGTTGCTCTCCTTTATGCCAACCCACAAACATCACTGTAGGTATCGCAGAGCCTTTTCTGTGCCATAGAAAAGATTTCATCCTCCAGCTCCCTGCTCCGAGAGCGTGAGAAAAAGGGGTCCAATGTACTCTCAGAGGAAAAACAAAAACAGGGCTTGGAGAGATGGAGGGAGGAGGAGTTAGAGAAAGAGTAAGAAAGGAGGAGAGTCATAAAAAGAAAGACAGACAGAGTAAGAAGAATGGATTGTTTTTACAGGGTAGGAGACTAGACTGTGGTGCCTGGAACCCCTGTCGGCTTCATTCTTAGCATAGCCCAGGTTTAGGCAGAGGCCTCTGGCAGGCATGGGGATCAAGCAGCCAGGCCAGGGTCACACAACATGGTGAAAACTTCAAAAGAGAAACATCAGGAGCACTTGATTAATGTTGTCTTGCAAGCATAACATTTGGAAAATCCATCCAATAAATCACATCTATAGTAAATGTGCTCTAATATTTGTAATATTGGATATCCCCAGGTCTGCACCAGGCCTACTAGAGCAACACCACAGTAATACGTGTGAGTTTGAGACCAGTACTTAATCATTGGGATCAACCAGCCAAATACTGAGCTGTAATTATGTCTGTAGTGATGTTCTGGCTACACACAAGCCCAGCCACAACCAGACACCTCCCTGAGCAGACTCTCCTGAAAGAAAATGGACAGAAAAGGAAAAGAGCTCAGCAAATTCAGTATCCACAGACAGGAAACAGGCGGAGAGGACGGATGGATAGAGGATACAAACTTCTGTGGAACTGAGGACAGGAAGTTGGAGGAGCAAGTTAGAATACAGATTAGATTTCAGCAACAGAGAGGAAGAATCAGAGGAGATACGAAATACGAAAGAAGAAAGTAAGAGATACTCACGCAACTCTAGGACACTGGCCCCAAGTACAGCGTTGATAGTCTGGTTTGATGTACGTCTCCACCCCATCCTCCATCACACAGCTAACAGTGCGTGTCACCACATAAGCACACCAGTTCCTATGAAATCACACACACAAGTGGGCAAAGGGAAATGACAAATGAATGACTGTGTGATGACTGGCAGTTCAGTGTAAGTTTAGAGTCAGGCGTTGACACAAACATAGCAGCCCTCTTACACACGCATACACACTCAGTATACACTCTGCTGCTGCTCTTTGTTTCCAGGCACAATTTGGAAAAATAATAATCAAAAATCTGGTCACTTGTTGACAGAGGGGCTCCACTGTGACTTTCACGATTAATATCTCAAACCCCTGACTGATTATTATTCTGTACAACATTCAAGAGAAATTGTTCTCTGGTGCAAATGTCAGATCAGTTGAGGATAACTGCATGATTTCAACAAAGGCCACCATTGTATGCCTCCCCAACCAACCCACACAGAGACACGCACACATACCCTTGTAGTGTTTAAACTGTGAAAAACTACCATTGGATACATTCAGTCCACAAACAACATTATATTGAGAATAACATCTCTTGCCTCTCAGATGTGTAATAATTCCAAGTTAATCTTCAAACATTTGAGATATTTGACAGGAAATCAAATTAAAGAGTGTATCTGGAATTGGTGTCTGAGATAAAGGAATAGTTCAGCATTCTGGGAAATATGCTTACTTGCTTTCCTTTTGAGAGTGAGACCAGAAGATTGATAGCAATCAATAACCAGTGTGTTAAAGCATAGATTTGCATTTTTGTCTGTCTTAATATAATGCTCACTTGCCCATATGCACATTGAAAGATTTATTGGTCTCTGTAATTATTCCTCATGTTAATACTCCAAGAGATCCTTAATGCAAGTCCAATCTAAGCCATGACGGACAAAATCCACAGTCCTCACTCTGTCCAAAAATGCATTTTAAAGTTCAGCTAAAACTAATTTGAGGTTTTAAGAGTTGGGGTTAGTCAAATCAAGCAGCTTCAAAAGCTACAGTCTTTTGAGTACGAAATTCCCTCTTTGTGTTTACCCCAATAGTGCTATGCTACAGCGGAGGGATAGCAGAATGAGAACAGCAACAGTAAGAAGAAGTGGAGTCAGGATAACTTGCTTACCTGATGGATGTAGGCTTACTAAAATATTTCCTGGCCTTTTAGCTCTGGTTTGGTGGACCAGCTCCTGAGAAAAATATGTGGTTTAGCTTGATAGATGTTCCATCTTCACAAGTCAGTTGTTTACTTTGGCTCTCCTGCTTTGCAGTTAGCTGACCTGGCTTATCTGAGCTGTTTTGCTAATTAACCCCCCCTTCAACAACACTTTATGTTGATATGATGGAGGATGGATGAGAGTGCTGATGGCTCACTTTACAGTCTATGAGCAGCTGGAAAACCAAAACATGGAGCTAAAAATGGCTGCATAGAGCTACTTGGCTAACTCTTTGTGTGTTTGGCACAAGTTGCCCTTTTAACATTCCAATAAATCCATTTGACTTAGCGGTAATATACAGTATATAACATATGGTGGAACACTTGAGGTTGAACCTCCTTTTATGCAAGAGGTTTAACTCTTACTCTAATTCAGATTTAAACCTGGATTTATTGATATTATAAATTGATATAGTGAATGTGTTAGCAAACAGTTGCTTTTTTACACATCCGGCACACACAGAGCAACATTATTTTGAGTCGTGTTTCTGGCCACTTGGAATATTCACTCCCATTTTAAGTACTTTTTCCCTCTCCACCAACTTCTTCACCAGCTATTCTCTAACTCTGTCTGTCCCTTCTGGTGCTGAGCAGGTAGTGTACTGTGGGTTTTTAGAGCTTTTTTACTGAAAAAAGTGGTGGGTCCGTAACTACGAACAACTTTTCGCATTGCATTTGGTCCATTGTTAATAAAAAAAATATTGATTATAGCAGCTTTATGGTAAATTCAGGTTTAAACTCGATCCTATTCTTCACCCTAATTCAAATACTAATTCTAAAACAACTCCTGTGAAGTGAAGGCTGTCCAAAATGATTCCACATAACAAAAATGTCTCATAAACATGTCTTAAAACTCAAACACAAAGGGACAGAATTACAAGAAACACACACACTCCCCACACACTCCCCCAGTCTACATGCTACTCAATTTGTCCTTATCCCTCTGACCTCCCTTGACCCTCAGATATCTCTCTTGATAACAACTGCAGACAGATTTTAAGACACAAATGTCCTTCAGTCGCTTTCTATCATCATTTTCATATTACCCAGAATCCCCATCCACTGCTATTTCCCCAGTGGTTATTACGGCCAATTAGTGTCGCTCTCCGATTCATTCACTATGAAGGGTTTACAGATAAAAGTTGGGAGCGTACAAGGAGTTCCTTCATGCTGGAAAGTCAATCAGCAGCTTTCCTCTCTCTGTCTGTCTTCATGTCTGTCAGTCTGTCTCTCTATGCCTCTTTCTGCCTGTCTGTCTTTCTGTCTGTCAGTCTTTCTCTCGAGCTCTACATGTCTCCCGCCTTTATTTTTTACGCTCTCCTTGTCTGTGTGGATCGCTTTCTTCCCATCTTGCTCTTTTTCTCGCTCTTGCTGTCTCTTTCAATTCATCGCTCTCCCTCATCTGCACCTCTCCCCTGTTCCCCCAACACCGTGATCCTCCCCTTCATTCCAGAGCTGGTCTGACTGACAGAAAGAGTTTATCATGTTTTGATCCTCCCCTGCCCCTCATGACCTCCTCCTCACGACCTCCTGTTCCTGTTGCTACTGTACGTGGGAAAGTGAACAGGACTAATTAACTGTCAGACTGTCCTGTAAAGGATTTTCTCAGAATCATGAGGAACATTAAGAGGGTTGGTTGACCTACATTATATATATATTTACTTTCCTCCAGTGGTGCCATACAGATAGTTTGGGTTTTACAGTATTTGCTTATGTCTCAGCGATTTCTGCCACTACCCCAATGCAATGAAGGTGAATGGAGTTTAGTTTGGTTTGAAACTTGTAAATGTCACTGTCAATAAAAACTGTTGGATTATTGGTGGAGTATCAGAGTAATAAGGACATTGTGGAAATACAAGAACATGATTTTGATTTTTTAAATGTAATTTTTCAATACCATCCAAAACCATCTGCATGCCTAGGTACTAGAACTAGACTGATAAATCAGTCGATGTGGCTGATGGGCCCATATACTAGCCATTATCATTATGGTATTGGCATATAGCTATATGTTGGCTGAGAAGCAACAAGAAATGTTGCCAGAGATGTTGGAGGTCATTTAGAAAACTGTCTCATTACATAGTTTGTCCACCAGAAAGCACTGTACAATTAGGAATCTTTATCAAACATGTTTGTTTATGTTATGCATCGGCCAATATATATATATCAGATTTTTAAAACTGTCAATATCGATATCGGTATTAGCCTCAAGAATCCAGCATCAGTCGGGCTATACTACATATTGTACCACTAGTAAGTGAGAAAATACGTTTTTTTCAGTATTTGGGTGAACTGACCCTTTAACATTAAAAACAACCAGGAGAAACTGTAACCTCCTTACAGTTGTAGCTTCACCATGACCTTTTGACAATCTTGAAACTTCAGTTGTACACACATTTTTTCTTATACTCGAGTTAAGTCGAGTTTGTTTGTATAGCCCACTATCATATACAATGTGTCAAAGGTCTATATCATAATCATGTCATTTAAAAAAGGAAGGCTCCAAATTAGCATCATTCTAAAACAACTGATTAAAAAATGTAAAGAAAAAAAAGTTCCCTGCATGTCTTTCAGTGTAATTGATGCTATACTTTCTGCCTGATGCTCGTCACGCTGTAGCTGTATAGCATTGTAGGCCAGTAATGTGTGTGATGACATAATGTTTTCTTGGAGTCCCAGCTTTATGAAAAAACCATAGGAGTATGGATCGCTGATAAATAGCTTGTGCAGAAACGTGTAAATTTAGCTTATGTTGTATATTCACAGTATATCATGTTGCGTTGAGCTGACTTGAAATAAATATTTATTTTGGAGGGATTCAGCTCAGCCTGGAGTCAACACCAAACTGAGCATAAGTAAATGTCATTTGGCTGAAATCAACCAGTGTTCATGCATCCAAACAGTTCTGTAACTCCCTTTCCAAAGATTTGCGGTTCTTCACAGTGATCCACATGGCCTCCTCTAGCTATGCAGTGAATTGTATTATGTTTTGCGTTGCTGTTTTGTGGACATTGCATTTAATGTTTCTATCAGAGCTTGGAGCGCTGGTGATTCAGAGCAAAACTCTGCCACCATACATCTGAAATCAGCCGACTTCAGTGCTTCCAAACACACCCTAATGTATTTTCAGAGTCTTGCGGTTCATCGAAGTGGTCCTCATTGCATTGAGGGTTTGCTGGGTTATCTTGTTCTGTGGTTTGTTATACTGTACTGTGTATGTTGGACTCAAAGTTTTCAAGAAACGGGAATCTTACATCTCCATCAGGAGTTGGACCAATCCATGAGCATGTAAAATAAGACAAGGGTGATGAATCAAAACAGCTCTGTCTCTTCCCCCTGTAGTTTCTTGTCACTGTGATTCAGTGGGCCAGCTCTGCCAATCTATTATCCTGACTTACTGACTCTCAGGGTCACAGACACGGCAGATAAAGCATAAAGTTGGCAACGTTCACACCCTACCGTCTCTGATGGAGAACAGGCGCTGTGTCTCGTATAAATAAACCTAACCATGTCTCTTTTTTCACTACTGAGCAGACACAGATGTGGATGCATACACGCACATATACATACATACGCAAACACACAACTCCATCTGTCTCTGCAGCTTCCAAACACCCACACTTACTGTACATATCACCCTCTCTGCCAGTTCATTTTCCATCTTTCCATCATGGGCCTCTCATTCCAGTGAAATACATAAGAGAAGCCTTTATATTTGTAAGAGGATGACTAAGTGTTAGTGCAGCACTAAAAGAGTGTGTCTGTGGGTGTGTGTGTGCTTGTGCCTAGGCGTATGCCTTTCACAAAAGAGAGTACAGAGAATTTGTTTATGTACGCCCCTGCACGTGGGCCTGCATGCAAGTTTTCTGTTGCATGGGTGACACCTTCAAAACAACATTTCAGCTCCAAACCCTTTGGCCTTTCTCTCTCTCTCTCTCTCTCTCTCTCTCTCTCTCACTCACTCTCTCTCTCTTTCTCTCTCTCTCTCACTCACTCTCTCACTCACTCTCACTCTCTCTCTCTCTCTCCCTAGCCAGCATGAAGTTAAGCATTCCAAACAGTAATCCAATAAAGTCCCATTAATCCAAATGGCCGCAGAGAAATCGCTCAGATGAAAGTCCACTAACTAGACTTGGCATCTTTTCCGTAAGTGTAAAACACAATTACAAGCACATACACAACATTTAACAGACAAACCAACCACACACGCATTCATGCATTCAGAAGAGACTTACACAACCAGACAAGGACACTCACACAGGCACTAAGACATGCAGATACGCACGTAGACACAAAAATAATAGCATGAGTCTAACCTGCTGATTTTTCCACTTTACTACACTTAAAGATAACACCATATACCTTTATAAACTGATGCCAATTAAACATGAAGATTGCAGTTTACAACCTGACATGGTGTTTAATGGAGAATTGAGAGTGTGGGTGTGTGTGCTTGGTCTCCCTTAAGTGGCATATTCAGCAGCTAATCTCCCTGTTTCCTTTTCTATATCAGCACCACAGGAAAACACTGCACATAAACAGTCCAGTTCCTGCACATATTATTGAATGTTTATAGCTACAATATATATTTGTAGAATGTTGATCAGATAAAAACAGAAATGTAAAACTAGAGTACAATACTTGACCCACCGGTCATTAGATCCCAAAGTTTCCAAAGATACCAAATATGTCAGGCTGAATTTTGGGGTAATGGGCCCCATTTGGGACCATCTCATGCTCCTTAGAAAAACTTATACAAGCGGTTGTGTCCTGCTCCCTAAGAGGTAGTGCACACTTAAACATGTTTTGAGCTGTAAACTAAATGATATGACTGTACTGGGATGAAACACATCAATGCTGGTGGTAATATTGACATTTCTTATTAAATTTATATAAATCGGCATTTCATGGGTTGAAAATGGCTCAACACGCCATCTACTGTTTTAATTCAGCCCTGAACCTGCGAGGCCAACGCTGACATAGAGTCAACCAGTTGGGACCTGTCTACGTCATGAAATTTATATAAAAAAAGACTCTAATCAGTGTCAGTCAGTCTCCCCCGTGTCCCCTGACCCACACACTACGTAGCCACGAGGCCACGCCTCCTACAGGTGTTGTTCCCTCACTCGTTGCATTTTTTAAATTTGCTGGGAGAGAAGGTTCTAACTGAATTTGAGGGTGGAGTTACACTTTAATGAAAGATAAAGTGAAAGTTTGTGGATTGGCAAACCAACTCGTCAGTCCTGATCCTTAATGCCTTCTCTCTGGTAAAACCAATTTAAACTGGAAGTGTTTTCTAACACCATGTTTCGGTTTTACAAATGGAAAGACTTCAGAGATGAGGTCTAACTGGTTGGTTTGGCAAATCCACATCTGGTTAACTTCCCCAATACAAAAAAGTACAGCTGGGGCTGGGGTTATGTCAATTCAGACATACTTGATTTGAATGCTGCAGCCATTAAAAAACATCTTGGGTCTTGGTAGTCATAGTAAACATCATCTAGCTTCAATGAAGAGCTGGAACAAGAGAATATACACTCAGTTGCCAGTTTATTAGGGGCCTAGCTAAAACTAACTCTAACATCTAATTCAACAGACCTAAACACATCGTGTGTATCTTTGAGACCTAACAAGTGTGTTGAATGCCTTTCCCACCTTGTAAAACATTTGAAACGCCGCTGTTTAAAAACATTTTAAAATCCTGCATTGTTCACACATGTTAACGCCACCAACTGTCAATTAGTGGAACACCGTTAAACCTTCAGCTTCAGTGCCCATGCCCATTTGTGTGATGCAAACAAAACCGGGAGCCACTCGTAAAAACATTGCTACTTAAGGCTAGTTTTAGAAAAAAACTCCACAGGGTACCTTTAAACCTGCATTAACTGATTTTTTTGGCCACTTTGGGGCAGCGGAAACAAGCTATAATTGATATGGCTAACAGTTGCAAATTTACACATCCAGCAGATACGGAGCAACATCATGTTCACCAGCTAATCGCTAACTTTGTCTGTCTCATGTTTGGTGCTGAGCAGGTAGAGTACAGTGGGTTGTTAAGAGCTTTTTGGCTGAAAACAGCTGCGTGTTAGGTCTGGAAACAGAACCGATGAGAGCAGTGAGAGTGAACTTAAACAGTAAAGTTGTGGGCCATGAAACCGAAACAATGAGCTGAAATATGCTATAAAGCTCTATGTGGCTGAGGGAAGTCTGGTGATAATTCTCTGTGTGTTCGTCACCATGAGCGACCTGTTTCTTGCGCACATAGCCATGTGCTTCATTGCTGATGCAAAAATATTGACTATAGCAGCTTTAAGGGGAAAGAAATGGGAAAACGATGTGTTAACATGGACATATTTTATGAAATGTGTACTCAAGGAAACAGACAACACTGAAAAGGGTGAGCTAAAGCTTTGCCATACCATCAGTTAACAAAAAGTTGGCACACAAAGTGGGATTAGCATATCAGGAGCTGTCTGATTTCACACATTTGATAAAACATACCCAAACGGATACACAAACAAGCACAGTTGGACAAGCCTAAACACACTTACATGCATGTTAATTAACACAAATACACTTTGTCCTTCACCTACAGACACACACATACAAACAACAATTTCATTACTTCTCTGCCAGGCAATGAAACTTCCATTGTACACGTCTTATTTTGTATTTATTGAGCCATAAATCAGCATGAGTGGAACTCTTGCACCTGTCTATGCATCACTTTATTTCCCAATAAATTTCACCTCCTTATAAAACAGCAGACAGACACTTCACAGCCAAGCAGGAAGTTGCGGTCTGACATCTCAACCCACACATACCAGGTTCATTTTACTCAACAGCATCTCTGCATGAGCCCCACAGCCCTAAAACTGGAATAGTCATGGACAAAGGTGACATAGAGAGTAAGTGGGAGGAAGAAGTAATGAAAGAAAGAAAAAAGGGGAGCTGAGGTTTAATACAGACAAAGAAATCACTTGGTGGTGCCTATTGTTGAGGGATCTTTCATTTAGCTTCAATGGAAGGCTTCGACAGCAACCTGAATGAGTGGATGGAAAGGGGTGTGTCTCAGTGTTTGAACTGTGACCCAAAGGTCAAGCACTCCTCCAATATCCTCGTAAAGGTATACCCCTGTACACACAGCGAAAAGCACATAGACTGTCACAGACGACAACATACACACTCGAGTGCACTCACTCATGCTTGAGTGATCGCACGCCGACAGACAAACACACACACAAAGGCAGACACACACATTCTTCCAGTCTCTCTTAAAATGCAGTTTTACTCACACACACGCCATTTTCCCTTTGGACTCGTTCCAACATCAAGGGACAGTGTGACTGTGTAAACTTCTCTCTGATTGTTTAGCCTGGCGGTCATGAAGATATACAGAGAATGTCCACGATACTGCCATTTGCTTTAGCATTACTGCTCAGATATGTCAGCGTTCGGTCTGCAGGGGGTTTTAGTGGCTCAGTTAAATTTTAACCATTTATGGAGGCATGTGCATTTGAAACACAAGTCTCCTCAAAGCCTTAAAATTGCAGTTGCCCAAAATAGTACAGATTATTTATGCAGGTAAAACTTTATTGGCTCCTCTGAAGTACAAACCAGTAAGTTCAGTAATTAAATGTCTTGTCAGGTTGTTCTATTTATTCTTTAAGCTGAGAGAAGGTTTATAGTTCCAGTTGTTCATGTGTGGTGGGATTGGATGAATATTGGGAAGGGATCCAAATCTCTATAGTATTCTGTAAGTTTATCTAAACAAGGTAAAGAAAGCTTTCTTAAATGAAATGCATGCTGGGAACTATGGTAATTAGGTTACAGTGGCTGTGACTGCAAAGGATCCCTTTTCCCACATTTGCATTACCATTTATAATGAGATTTGTTTACTGCCCTAATTAGCAGAAAGCAGAAAATCACACAGATGAAGTGAATTTGGATACCTTCCAAGGTTTGCTCAAGAAGAGGACAATCCTGTTACAGTCTAATTGCCTGGCGACGTACTGGCACATTGTGGTATGCTATTACAACTGTAGTGACCAGGCTTTTTCACTATATTACAGTGCATTGTAGGTAATATAAAATGCTCTCAAAGCTTTTCCACAATTGCGTCTTAAGATCTAGATGCTAAGAAATAAGACTAAGAGCCTACAGCCATGCTAGCAGCTTGTGAGGCTGCACCTACTTGAGCTATAGTTAAACGCAAACATCAGCATGCTAACATGCTCACAATGACAATGCTAACAGGGTGATGTTTAGCAGCATGTTTACCATGTTCCCCATCTTAGTTTAGTTTCAAAACCACAAATTTCAACTTCATGGTGGCCCTAGAGTTGTCGATATATTTCAGTCAGGACCAAAGTGGTGGGCCAACCGACCAACTGGCCAACAGACCAACATTAACATCCATAGAGCCAAAAAATGGAGTTGACATTAGAATCAGTGCCCTAAAGTGCAAATAGTGATCCAATCCAGCCACAGCCAGTGTTTACTCTTGAACTGTATTAGGATCAGTTTAATGAACACTTCGCAAGCTGTTCTTTTAGCTAATAATTTTAAATCAAAGTGCATGAATTGATAGATAAAATGTATAAATTACAAGCTCATAACTGGCAGTTGTAAACTTAATATCTACCTTTGTCTTGAGCTAATGGTTAGACATGACCATTTTCCTTGTGATAGACACAAATTTATAGTCATCGTAACTGACCCACATTAGGTTTCCACAGGCCATGAAGCTTGAATTCTGAGTTACCACAACAGTAGACTGTGCAACCACAGACTACTTCTGCTGCACTGGAGCCCCTGGGGTCGATTAGCTTGCTCTGTGGCAATTATTAAAAGAAGCCTAATTACTGACAATTATTCTCTGTGTATGCCAAGATCGCCTAACTCTACTGCATAATTCCTTAGATACCCTATCACCATTAGAGTATTTGAATTGCTGACCTCCTACATTTCCCAAAAACCAGAGGAGGCATGAACTAAGTGCCATTGGTCATCCTGGATGTAGGCAGAGAGAGAAAAGAGTGTCTTATCGCTTCATTGCAGTCAGTGAGTCAGTAAGGAGTCCTGCGCCATCTTTGATTTGACATGGTCTATATTGTCTTCACAGGAAGAGTCCTTCCTCCTTTCTCTGTCGGAATAAATCATGTTTTTTGTTACTTTACAGCCGACTGATGTCATTTATTCTACGTTTTTAGGTCGTCAAGAAGATTTTCTACCATCTGTTGATTTTGTATTTTGCAATTCTTACTGTAACAAAAGTTATGAGCGGATCTGTGACTTAAGTGTTCATGTTCCAGGAGATATCCCTGATGGACTGGGATACATTGTATAGTGTCAGGGCTAGTCTGGCACTGACTTTGGGCGATACAATCATTCCAAAGGTGTTGGATGGGGTTGAAGTCAGGGCTCTGTGCAGCCAGTCAACTTCTTCCACATCAAACTGGGAAAACTAACTTCTTTCTGGACCTGGCTTTGTGCACAGGGTCATTGTCATGTTGAAACAGGAAAGGGCCTTCCCCAAACTGTTGCCACAAAGTTGGACAAAGTTTGTCAGAACTAATCACCTCTTTGGTTCTCCTGTTTTTCCTGTTACAACCCACAAAGCATAAGGCCAGAAAAACTGCCTATTTTAAACAAGTAAAACCTTTTTTTTTTTTCCAGAATTTTGTAATCTAAATCCATGTCAACACAACATCTGGAACTCCAGTAACTGAATAAGAGTAACATGTGTTCATTTGTCTATCTTTATATCTTTACTGTCTTTTCCTTTGTCTTGCCAGTTCTCCACATCTTTGTTCTTGTTTTTTCCCTCTCTTATATCCACCTATCTTTCTCTTGACTTCTTATCACTCACTTCCACTTCATCTATCATTTTTTTCTTCTCTTTCTCCATCTTTTGCCCAGTGTCCTCCTCTCTGTACGCCTCCCACTGTCTCTAATTCACAGTAGCCAACAGTTCAGCTTCATCATACACCAAAGAGACCAACCATCCACATCTCATGACTCAGGCAGCCACAGCAGCAGCACAATGTGCTCTGATGTGGAGAGAAACCTGATAGAAGCTCATATTGCAGGAGCTCAACTCCTAGAAGCCTGGCCGGCCTTGTATACACACATACACACACGCTAAGTACAAACACATGCAGGCATGCAGGCAGACACATACCACATGTGAGAGATAGACTGTCATTCATTCACTCAGACATTCTGTTATGACCCCTTTTATTCACACACACACACACACACACACACACACATTATCAGTCATTCAATTTGCCAAAACTTCCTCATTCATTCATTTACAAGCACACAAACAAAGTCACACACACACACACACACACACATATCTGAGGGTGTCATTCACACACGGGGCCCTCAGGCAGAAGCTCAATTACATGCTAATAACACACTATGGGGCAGCAACTG
Organism: Macquaria ambigua; assembly: GCA_008360985.2. Lineage (NCBI taxonomy): Eukaryota > Metazoa > Chordata > Actinopteri > Centrarchiformes > Percichthyidae > Macquaria > Macquaria ambigua. The sequence goes on along the minus strand of VMKM01001338.1, from coordinate 46,692 downwards.
CACAATAAATACATACATGTGTTGGCTCACTGACAGTATTAACAGCTTTATGAGCAGGGGCTCCAACAGTCATCACTGATTCATGAGCGACTATTAATCAGCAATCGTTAAGATCTAAATGATTTCCTTACTGTCCCATAAAAGAGGGCAAGGTGGTAGTTTGAGAATCCTAAATCTAAAAGTTCAGTCTCCCTGCAACTTGTCACTCCCCGTAGAGGCCATTCACCTTTACTTGACTTGAAGATGCTGTTTGCCAAAATGACCCCCCCCCCCGCTAGAACTTCTGGACCCGCTGAAAACGTATCACTTGGGGCCCTGAAAAAGTAAATATCTATAATCCCTCTAAACCCTGTCCAGCTCTGGCCCCCCTGAATCATCACACACCCCCACCCACCCATCACCCCCCCTCCCATTCAGGGAGGGCCCCTGCAGAGTAAGAGACATAAGCACCTGAAAGAAAGAATTTACTCAGATGATATTTTCACATTGTGGACCCCGAGTTAGACATTCATTAAGCAAACGGTCCCCAATATTGACAGGATTTTGTCCCATTCTGCCCCATATGGAAGGATTTTTGTTGGTGCTGATTTTGTCACTCTTAAGTTAATTGAGTATCTAAACAGGATTTGTTGTTATTAAAGTTATAGTGAAACACATTATGGCTGCAACTGAAGATGATTTTCATGATCAATTCATGTATTGTTTTTTTGATTCATTGATTAATTGTTTCAACCACCAATTTTCCAGAATCCAAGACTGTCTTCAAATATCTTTTTCTGTCAGACTAACGGTCCAAAACACAAAGATATACCATAATATAAAACTGAGAAAAGCAGCAAATCTTGCGATCAATCGACTAATAAATTAATCGTGCAGTTGTTTCAGGCCTAAACTATTTCACATTTTATTAAGAACGACCCACTGGAGGCCCATATAGGACCCCTGAAGGGGACCCACGCCGTCATCATAAATCTTAAATTAACATCTTTTTCCACTGAAGGTTTTGAACTGCTGCTCTTTTCTTTCTTTCTGGTAAAAACACAGCTGAAATTGAACGAGCCACAGGTGATAACATTTCCACACGTGTGATTCCGTTACCTGTGTCTGCTAGCCGCTCTCTGTCCCGTCTGAATACTGGACTCCGCATATCCAAGACCCCAACTAACCCGGGCCAACATGAAGGCGAGCAGGTAAAACACCGTCTCCATCCTCGTGTCCAGTGTTAAAAGCAAATAAATGTAATTTAGTTCCAAAGTTTATCTGAGAAAACGACGACTTGTTATCTTCAGTGACGTGCTGCCGGTAAACGAAGATGGAGAGCCATGACTTCACAGGGTGAGAAACTCCCGCAAACCCCGCACAGTCCAGTCAAGTGCATTTCAGATGGTAAACTGCGGCTGAAGCGACGGAGTGTGACCGCTGCTGCTGAAGAGCGGAGCAACAAGAAGAAAGTTTCCTGTCAGAGCTCCAAGAGCAGTCATGCCCGCTCAGGGTCTCTCTCTCCCCCCCCCTTCTCTCTGTATGTCTGTAGCCTATCCCTCTGCCTCCCTCTACCCTCACGTACATTTCTTCTCTGTTTCTCTCAATTCAGCTCAGCTCACTTCAGTTCCATTCAACTGGAACTGCTTCCTTGGCATTGTAAGGTCATTTCGACTTTGCCAAAGCAATTTTACAACAAAATAACCAAGAAGACAGTCCAAAAGAAACAAGGACACTCCAGGAAACTTTAAGTAACTTTAAGCCCCCAACATTAAAGTTCAAACACAGGTGGTACTTTTAATGACCGGCGTTCAACATGAAAAGTGTTCAACATGGGAACATTCCACATATTTCATATTTGAGGTAGCTGGGTTTTCTTTTCTCCAACTGTCCCCTTATGGCTACATATTCAGCTGTTAGAGCAATGCATTTGTGCTATTTTCTTAGTAGCAATGACATCTTTTTTTCATAATGAGAGTTTTCAAAATCATTGTACATGTTTTATTTTGGGGAAGAACTAGGCCTATATTAATTATATATTATTATATGTGACACCATAACATTAGGCCTAATGTCTTCACCATTCCAAAATTTAATGATTTTGGTTTGGAGCTTTCGATTGTATCACATGATCTTCCTTGGCAGATGGAGTTTGCCCAGTTATCATGGATTTGTAGATGTTTCAATTTCCATTTTTTACTTTAGGGACTTCTTGCCCATGTTAGCCTCAAGTGAGACTATGTACCTTTGACTGAACAGCAACAACTATGGCCACAAGTGGCAATTACAGAATAACTGCACACTGAATTTTCTTTCATTCCCTAACATTCTCGATTTAGATGCTTTAAAGACACCAACTTTAGGCAACATGACTGACCTAAAATCTTGTTTAACAGTAACAGATGTAGAGAAGAGCCATAAAGTCAATTAACTGGCTTAGTTCCAAAGCAATATCTATCTAAAGTTGGCTAACATTAGCAACAAAAGCTACTGGTCATACCAGACCAAGAAAGGCTGTAGCAGCAAAACCCCTGCGTGTGTTGAATTGAGCAAGGTCGCGTTTTATCGCTTAGGATTTCAACTTTTCATTTGTAAAAGGAAGTTACGCAGTCTCACTTTAAAAGTTAAAAATGTCCAAATGAGATTGTTTTGTCAACTTCTGTTTCTAAGATCAAGAAGTAAACTGTCAATCTCAACTTGGCAACATGGACGAGAAGTCATTAAAGTGCTCCAATGTATGGAAACGTCCACTGTACAATTCCACAACAACTAGGCAAACTCCATCTGTTGATGAAGATCATGTGATATGATCGAAAGTTCCAGAATAGCTACAAAATGGACCGTGTGGTGAGATCATTTTGTTAACCACTGTTTCTGAGGTCAAGAATGAACTTTCAGTCTCAGTATTTCATGTTTTTCTCTACAATCTCAAGAACTTCCTTAAATTTTCTTTACTGTGGTCAGAGTTAGGCATTGGTTAATAATTCAGAAAAGAGAAAACTAAAATCCCTTTAAGTGCTTGGGTTGTGTATACTGATAGTGCCCTTGCAACATGCACATAATCACAGTCAATCTTAAGGCAATCAGCCTGTCCGCACTGTTTCCCTTTTGATCAGTATGGCAGATTCCAATCTGAAAAGTGGACGACATCTAACAGCCCAACTCATGGGACACACACACACACACACACACACACACACACACACACACACACACAGCACAACACGTAGTAGCAACTCCTTATCCACTGGATAAAGAGGCTGTTCTCGAGGTGTGATTGATGCTGTTGCACTCCTACAGCCAAGAGACAGTTTGACTCTGTGCCATGATTTACATTGCACTTCATTTCCCTTTCCACCTCTTTCCTGTCATTATCTGTATCCAAATTTAGCATACATGCCAAAAAGTTAAAAATAGACTGCAATCTCAGCAGTTCTCCTTTCAGAGATACAGTACCCAAAGTCAGTTTAAATTCCTGTATTTCCAGGTCATTTTCAGTGAATTAAACCACATTTAGGCACATTTGCCGAACTCTGACGAGAGTAGTTTTTGGGTCAAAAGGAAACAGAAAGACTTATTGGGTTATTGTTTTTTCTATTTTGTTCACAGAGCCCTGAACACTTTCTTTTTCCTCATGACCAACTTCCATGAGAACTTTTGTAGGGGGTTATTTTCTCTTCCTAGAGTTCATTTGTTATCCCAGTTTATTTCTACATTTTCACTCAATGAAAGCTGTGCATCTCCTCCACTGCTGCCACAGTGGAATGCCCAGCTCAGCAATCCTCCCATCAGCCCACAAATGAGATCAGCTCTCCCAGCTGTTCTGTCACAGACTCTGCGACTCCCCACTGAGAGCGTAGCCAGGCATACCGAGGAGGACGAGACCATGAAATTAAACATATGAATCATGATGAAGATGAAACATACAGCCACTACCTTTTCATGCATGATGTAAACCAGATACCTGGTATCTAATTCCAGTGTTCATCAACTATACCAACCCAAGACATGAATCAAATAAATTGTATTCTGACTGAAGATACAGTGCCAGTGTTTAGAAGTCAGATTGTGCCACGTGTGTTCTATTACTGCTATGTTTGTCTTGGTTTTTATGCACCTAGCTGGTAACCCACCATCATTATAAATCTAGTTGAAGGATTGACTGCCGCACACATAAAGTTAGCCACGGCCCGCTAGGACTCTTGTAAAGTGGATTCCCAGCATACAGACATCTGAGCTTCTTGGGTCAATGTAAAACAATGCATTCAAATGCCTGCCAAACAAAAGTTGGAACATATTACTGTAAGCAGATTGGGTTTATGGCTCATTAACTGTTGCTACAGGCTGCAACTTCGCTACTGTACCTTTCAAATGAGCTGTGGCTGGTGTGAGATGTTGGCCAGGCAGTAGTGTAAGTGATAAGGCAGAGAATAAATGAGAGGCCTCACAAACCACGTGATCTGTGACACAAACCAGATATAAGAAGAACTCTAATGGGGGTGAGTTGAAAGAAGGGGTGAAGACTGCGAAGAAAGATGCTGTTCATCTTGTAAGAACGCACAAATTATTACTCACATTCCCCATTTGTTGACTATAAATCTTAAAAAAGCAATTAATCTGGACAGAGACACATAGACACAGTCACACCCGGTTACATTTCAACCAAATTCCTTCCCTAAATTACTTCCTTGTCTGAAGCCAAAGCTTTCCAAGATTAATCTGCAACATTTCCAGAATCTGATGTGGAAATAACCACTTGGAATTTAAGAGCGTTATGAGCTTGTGTGTCATTTAAAGACAGGTTCGCCAGCTTATCTACTGCACATTTGAAACAAACTGAAGTTCATTCAACTTCTGTGTGCTGTGCAGGGAATAACACATTTCATCATCCTGGAGGCTGCTGATAGTGTGTGGAGGGGCAGGAGGAAAGAGAACATACAGCACCACAATACAGTTCCACACAGAGATGCAAAGAATAGCTGTGGTAATGGTATTGATGATAACACCAACAGAAATAATACTAAGAGCAATATTATAATAGCAATACTAATAATAAGAACAATAACAGCAACAAACACATAAACACGACTATGGCTGCGTCCAAAATCACTCCCTTGTCACTACTCCATATATAATAGACACTTAATAGTCCTCTCAATAGTGAGCAGTAAACTGAGATTTCAGACACTTATCATCATTTTGTGTCATCACTGACTTCGTAGTCATTTTGCATCTATAAAATACGGCGAATTACAATGTGGCATTGTTAGCAGCAAGTAGTACACATGCCATGAACGCTACTTTTTCGTTTCATTGTGGATGTTGTGAGGGTACTATATTGTGGATAAATTTACACACTCAGAATTCGGACACTCAAATTAAATGGTGGGCTGTAAATCTAGTGCTCTATTTAGTAAATAGGGAGTAATTTCGGACAGAAGATCTAAGAATCTACAGCCATGCTAGTGGTTCTGTGAGGCTGTAAGCTAATTGCTAAATCTTGCAATGACAATGCTAACATGCTGATGTTTAGCAGGTATAATGTTGACCATATAAATCATTTTAGTTTAGTGTGTTAGCATGTTAATATTTGATAACTGGCATGTGAAAACACAAAGTACAGCTGTGGCTGATGGGAATGCCATTAGTTTTGTGCAGGTATTTGGTCATAAAGACCTGATGATGGTGCTAGTTAATGGATCACCAAAGTTATTACTGCTCATCCAGAAGGAGTCATACATGTCTGACCCAAATTTAATGGCAATCCATCAAATAGTTGTAGATATTTCACTCAAAACAACAAATGTCAACCTCATAGAAAGAGAGTCACCAAAGTCAGTAGGATTGATCTATATGGGGATATGAATGTCTGTACAAAATGTGCAATGCAATCCACCTAATAGTTTTGGAAATTTTTTAGTTGGACCAAAGTGGTGGACCAGCTGATAGGCCAACCGACAGACCAACATTGCCATCCCTAGAGCCAAGCTGTTAGTGTAGCTAATAAAAATAAGACTTAAAAAAAGCCTAAAAATGTAATTTTTCTGAAAGAATTTGCATGTTGGTGTTACTCCATGTCTCCATGTTTCATGTTTCTCAGGGTCTGCACAGCTTGTCCCTCCTCTAGTCCCCAAGCCCTGATAACATTCATGTTAAAAATACCCAAGAGCCCATGTCCAGTGGGAGCTCTATACCATTTGACAGTGTGACAGGTTATTTCTTTCAGTTTATGTGCTGTTAACTTTTATTTTTTCTTGCAGATGCTGCAGGGTGAAACTTGCTGATGAGTTTCTTCTGCTTTCCTTCCTCATAGTTCAGCCTCAATTCACTGGAATCTCCGGCGCTTTTTTCGGTTTATGTGGTTGCACTGCGAGGCTGCTTTTAAAGAATGCAACTGGACAGCATTTCTTTCCTTTCCTGTGGCTTTCGATTAATTGCATCTTCCTTAAAGAGCCAACTTGCATTGGGATGTACTTGGATCGACCCTGTCAGCTGTGTGGCCTTCGTTGGCTGGCCCACTGGACTCTTGACCAAAGTCCTTGGGAAGATTAACATTCCTGCGGGGTGGGGTGGGGGGGACTACTGATTCTCTGCCATTATAAATAGCCAGGATTAAACCATACACAACAAAACAAACAACAAGGCTTTCTGTTGTAGCAACATACGTGTTGATGAGGGCACCATGCCTCTCAACAGTTAGTGTACAAATCTGAACTGTGTGTACTTTGAAAAAACTTGAATTCTCTGCTTTTCTATTGTTCCCAATGTACCCCATTCCTTTTCTATATACTCCCACTGCTTCCTCTTCAGCCTTTATCTAGACTTTGTGTGTGTGTGGTGTTTGACCGGCGCATGTTTCCGATGCTCTGTGGCTGCCATGTTGACATTCTTTGAGGCTTGGCCTGTATTTCACATTTGTGCAGGTCAGGGTGTTTTGTTTGCTTTAACTATTATGGGAGACCCCCAGTTGTTATTTCGCACTTTGGAGGAACCTTTAAAATGCCTCTGCTGGTGTGGTGTGCTCTGCTGCACAGAAAAGACTTGAGCCTCGGGGGAGGTGTCTTTAGAGTGTAGTTCTGTCAGGCTACAGTCAAGCTCTGGGCTCACTGACTGATTCTTCTGAGGCTTTCGATGCCCAGGCCACATGTACTTACAAGACAGCCTACATTCATAAGTCACACTGCAGTGTGTGTGCAGCAAACATACAGTAGGCCTATGCAAACCCAGGTTCCTTACACACAAAGTACCTTAATGTTTTTCCAGACTTTACACACACAGCAGGAGCCACAGTTTCTGAAACGTATCTCGACTCTTTTATAGTCTTCCAACAAAAAGTGACTTCACTTTAAAGCCTTGTCAGATAAAGAAAAACAAAGCGTAAAATTAAATGTGACTGCGGTGAGCCTGTTTTGACTAAGAAGGTGCTTTCCGTTCGCTATCATGAGTCAAAAGCTACAGTTTCATTAGAAGTAATTGGGAATGGCACGTTCACATTCCAAAAAAGGTAATGTAAATACATTCAATCTTGCCGTGACCCTCCCCCACAGAACACAAGTTCATTAACCTCCGTTATTAGAAACTCTGGGCCTCCGCTGATTCACCTCTGTGTTGTGACAGGCATGCTTTATGATGCAGAGGCATGGAGGAGAACGGGAGCATGAATTATATCGCACAGTAATAATCCATAACCCTAGCTGTGTTCTTGGACCATGATCAAGGTGTTACCGCACTATTAGGATGATGAATGCTATGTTTCATTTCTTTAATCCTGCTGAATTCAACTGCAGTGGTCAGACATTTTCTCATAACACTTAGCAGTAAAAGAAATTATGATTTTCCCCGCCTCGACACAAAATGTTTGGCCACTTGGGGGCATCGCTACGGAAGCCGAGAATGGCCGTGCTTGCAATTATTTTTTGCTGTTATCTGCATGCTGTTATCGTTATCTCGAGATAACGGCATAAAAAATAATTCCAAGCACGGCCATTCTCGGCTTAAACATAACATTGACATTTTATCAACTTATAAAGTTGATATGATGAACCTGCTAGCAAACAGTTGACTATTTACTTATTTATAGAGTCTAAAAAAACTCTCAGAAAATTGGCAATTGCTTAGGGCATGATGATAATGATTATAGAGTGAACAGAATATGAATTTTGCATTATGTTTGTAGTTTTTATATTTTTAATTTCAGTTTCATATTTAAATTCCAAATTCATTCAGTCACTCGTCTATACGAGTGGTTCTGCACGAGGCCCAATGAGCTTAAAAACACTAAAACGCCCTGTAAAGCTGAGGGGAACTGTGGGTTTGTCACTACAAGCTACCCCTGTCACATTACATCTATCTGACGATGTTTTTATAAAAGCTTTGATTAGAGCAGCTTTAAAATAGATTGTAAATGATAATGATTTTACAGCCTACAAACCCAAAATTCAGTCAAGATTAATTATTGTATTTTTACTTTCAACGTTTTTAAAATCTGATACCCTCACACTAACACAGGCACACTTCTGTTTATTTTCCCAAAATAATGTCTCATCGCTATCACATGTAGAAATAAATACTCAGACCTTTCTATCTGTTCTGCACTGTTTTGAAACTGGTGTTCCAGTGATGCCGGGTGGGGCGCAGGGGAAACAATTTCCCTATCATCGTAGTCATTACCCCTGGCCCTTAGCATCAGAGATGTTTGTCTAAGAAATCCTGCATTAGCACAGTCCTTGTGAAGATGAGGATGTTATTATCCATCATGAGGGTGAAGATGTCTTGAACTGGTTTAGTCTCAGAAGCTTTGTAAGCTGAACTACATGCTCATCCATTGTTTATTCAGTAGAAGGCAGCCCTTCAATGTGCAACACGCCGCTCCACAAATCATACAGACTGTCTCATATTGTCCTTGCATAGGAGAAGGCGGGGGATTATTAGGGAAATCATGCAGTGCAAATGCAATAGATGCAGGGTTTAAGCTACCAATTTACTCTAAGTGCCACATGCCTCTATTAAAGCAATAGTTGGGCATATTCTACAAACAAATCGCTCTCGTTTTATTTTTTTATTTTAGGTAATTGCTGATGTGTTTTTGTTCCTTTTATTTTACGGCACTTTGTAAGCTACTTAATAGCTGCCAGTGATGGCACACTGTGTGAATGATGTGATGCCTTCTTGCTATGAATCCCCTGTCGTCATACAAGATGAAACCGACCTCCTGTGTGGGCTTTGTTTGAAGAGGCTGAGCTCATAAACAAACCACAAGGGAGTTGCAGCAGGATGTTTATGGGGATGTGAGGTAGAATGAATTAGGAACCGCAGGGGTTTAAGCACCAGGGCCACTGCCACACACATACATATATATGCACGTTCATTCACATATGTATACAGATACACATACCATGCAACACTAGACCTTCTGGAGTTCTGTATATCCTGCAGATACACTCAAAGTCCAGTAAAAGTAGAAACCACTGCTTAACTTCAGCAGCACCAGTTTTATATTCAGTAAAATAACCTTAACAACTTTTGTTTAATTTTTGTTTGCTCTGTTACTGAGCTATAAAAGTCGTTTTCTCACACTGTCTGCGGGGGAGGCCAGAGGGGGAGCTTTTGCACTAGAGAAACAGACAGACAGAGATGGAGACTACGTCGGTCAGAGATTCCATCGGTCCAGTACCCATCTGCAAACTTTTAACCCTGAATCTAAACCAGAGATCCAACACTGTAACACACACAGTCAAAATACGTGAATAAAAACAACAGATTTGCACAATTTCTCCATTTATGAGCGTACCACTTGCGGTATAATGTTTACCATGTGTCCGCAGCAATTGCACGCATCTTGCAGCAGCTGCTTTGTCGTTGTGTTGCTCTCCCATGGGAAAAAACCCCTAAACCTTACTCTTGTTTGAAACTAAGTAGGCTTTGTTATCCCTACTCAGCTTATTTTGTCCATTTAGGTGCATTTTCAGTACAACAGCCCCTCGTTTGAACTTTCATTCTGAGGCTGGTACTCCTGGGAAAACAGTAGTCTGAAATCAGAACAACAGCTCGATTTTGGCATAGTAGCAGCCTGTTCTGGCATTTACACTGTGCTCTAGTTACCAAAGAGTGCATATTTGTGCTTTGTGTGTAGTGCTGATAAATGGAGATGGAAGGTCAAATGTTTGGGTATTGAATAAAAAAAAAGAGATAAGAGAAGACCTCCCAGTTTTACATTTACTCGGGTGGCAGAGACGCAGTGTTTGCTCCTCAATCAGATGATGTGCATCTGTCCTGCAGAAGATAATCACAGATAATCATAATTATGAGTAATAACCTGTGACATCTTCCTATAAAATGTCCACTTTGCTGTATTCTGCTCTCTGTTGTTAACTGATTTAACACAGCTGTGTCCACCTATATCCAGTTCATAAAAACTTACACTGTTGTCCCAGACTCTGGTGTCAGGTATAGGTCTTTCTCGGGAAAAATCCCCACAGGAAATCATAAGTTTTATGTTTCCAGCAGCAACAACAGTGGCCTGTACAGGATAATCAGGGGAATACGGCAGAGTATTGATTATGGCTACGGTAGCTGAAAAAGAGAAAAGAAAAATAAAATAAAAAAGGAAAAAGATTTAGGATATAATGACATACAATATGCAATATTCCCTGTGTCAATACACTGCAGAGATGATCATTTTACAAAGACGTCACCAAAGTAAATGAATCCTGCATAATCCTATTTTAAAATGTCAAAACTTAACATGGACGTGATCCCAAACCCTTGGCCTTGCTTCCAAACTCCCTAGAAGGACATGTCCAGCCTTGAGAATTTCTGGGGCCAAACACATGCCTGACTGCACATGGCCCAACCTGACCGCTCAACTGATTCCCTCATGTACCAGCAAGCCAGGCTGCAGCCGGAGCAGAGGCTTTAATGAGAGTAAGAGTTAAAAAAGCAAAAGGCCCGAGTGAAGAAAGCTTCCCTTTATGTGGGTGTGTGCATATGTGTGTGTGTGAAAGAAAGAAAGAGAGAAAAGAGAGAGAAAATACGTTCAGATGTGTTGGTTCTTTCTGTGTGTGCATGTTTGTGTTTGTAGGAGTAGACCATCTTATAAACCACCACCTACACCACCCGTCGCCTTCAGCAGCAGGTTCAGCTGAAGAGGCAGCAGTGTAACAGTGAAACCCCATCCAAAGCAAACACCTCTGTTTCACTTTGGATTCCTGCTACTTGGAATTTTTGTTTTCTAAAAGGCGCTCTTTGTCCCCACTGACGTGTATTGATCTGGTGAGGCACGTGGGAGTCCACCCTCACTTAAAACTGGCCCAGGAGGGCTGTTTAGCTGAAACAGATACAGCCACCTGAATATGCACGCTGACGATTAGTAGCAAAGTTGAATATTGGCCCTCGTAGACCTACCAGTAAGACCTTTCTCTGCTCCCCACACCTCCTCCTCTACTCTCCCTCCTGTAAATTTTCCCTTAAAGCGAGAGGCCCAAGGCTTTGACCAGTGAAATGTAAATTGCCTACCTCGAATTGCAGCAACATATTTTTATTTAAGCTACAACTTTCCCAGCTCCTCCCTGCGCTTGATGTGAATGAGCTCAACAAAATCATAGGCACCAGTCTGTAAATGTTAAGAATTCCCTATTAAAAGTAAGGTTTTTATACACCAGTAGCAAGGCGAACCCTATGTTTTTTCCCTCTCACGCCTCCACCTAAATGGTAAGACTAGAGGTGATCGCAGCCCACACATGCCACCATACAAAGCCCGGCATTCATACATTCATCCACCATCCTCGACGCCCACTGCTCTGACAGCATGCAGAAAGCAGCAGCCAACAGGATGGAGAGAAACCTTGAGCTGATATTTCATGGAAAGGAAAAACATGAATAGCACTGAATGAATAGTCCCCTCAACACACCTAGACAGTTTTCAGCATTGAATTCTGAAGGGGTAGTGTTTGCGGACAACACACCAGTGTTGTAAGCTCAACTAATTTAATTATCAAGAAAAGCAAAGGTGTAACTGCTACTACAGTATATCCCATGGAAGAAAAAAATGTTTATACTGTAGAGAATAGTGTGAAAAAGATGCCTGTGGGTTTTGGTTTGAGACAGTTATTAATACTTGGGGTTTTTAGCACCCACTCCCAGAGCTCACAGGAGTAGGAAGCCACTTACAGTATGTATGTTCCACACATAAAATGTGAGCACGGTCCACTTTCAAACCATGACCTCTTCAGCTTCTGAATTGAGTGCTTTGAATCTCAAAGCCAGCAGCTTCAAAGGGAAATCATGACATTTTTTTCTCATGAGTCTTTTTCTCTTCTTTTTCTCATAATTGTGGCCATTTTGACTATAAATTATACAAACTTTGCACTCACCACGTCAGCTAGTTGGGAAACGCAACCACAGCAAAACAACTTATATTGGAGCAAGCAGCGCGAGCCTCCTAAAGCTGGCCGGCTAACCACGCAGCTGCCTGTTCATCTAACACATTTACACTTGTGAAGCTGTGAGTTGGTGTCAGTTTAGCGTGTGTACATGCTACAGAAGTGGTAGGACACTACTAAAGAGATTTGTTTACATTATTCTTCTAAGAATTTCAAGAAAACTAAGGACAATCAAGAAAAGTGCTATACAGCTGCTAATCCACTGAACTATTACGAGGATGATGGGGAGTCTTTTCACTTTGATGGTGGAATTCGATGGTGTACACAGACGAGGAGCTGTGGTCAGTGCTCTCCACACCTGACTGAGGAGCAACACTGCAAAGAGTCTTGTTAATGATCTAGACGTGTCCATGAATAGGCCAACCAAACAGCTAGCTTGGTTAGCCGGCTGGTTGCGCCATTATTAGAGCCCTATACTTAGCTACAATAGCTAATACAGAAAATACTGCTTTCTGTGTTACTTTTTGTTGGGAGTGTTTGAAATGATTTATGTTTAGTTGAAATTAATTTGGAAAGCTATAGGAGGCTCACGCTGCTTGCCTGATATATGTTGTTTTGCTGGGGTATCGCTTTCCGAATCTCTTTAATAGAGGTGGCGAGTGCAAAGTTAGTATGACAGCCAGAATGACAACGATTATGAGACTAAAGGCCTGGTCGCACCAGAAGCTGGTACAGCAAAATTAATTTGTGCGTCTTCGCAAAATATTTGGTTGTAGAACCTTGGTGACATAGTAACTACTCACAGAGCTAGTTGGCTAACTACTGCAGCTGGTGAGCTAACCGCTAACACTAGCCAGTTTACTCTCCCTTAGCATTTTGTTTTTATACTTATTTATTTATTTCAATAAAGAGTTATTACAGAGCGGAAATAAAGCTCTACAAGCTAACAAGCATGCTAACAGTGAGCAAGCTTGTTAGTGCAGTTTATACACAGGTGGGGGTAAAATAAACTGGATAGCAGCCCAGCTAAAAAAGCTACAATAGCTTCCACCATTTTGGATTATCCAGCTCTCTGTTCCCTCAAAGCTCAGCACTAACAAGACAGCTCGCTATTGTTCAATGGCACAAATTCATAGGTCAAAGTTCACTGTTGAACTCGATGTGAAAAATTTGAACATATTTTACTCTGCCCCTGACAGCAAATCCACGAATTGCGTTGATTCCATATGAATGAAGTGATTTTGGATGAAATATTGCCGTTTTAGAGGCTGCTGTGACCAGGCCTTAAGACCCAGATTGAAAAATACCAGAATGTTCCTTTAATGAGTGTGCCAGGAACTTTGTCCAGGGCAGAGTTGCTGTGTGTGCCAGCTGTGTGGGAAGGCCAGCCACCTTGACCTCAGCAACAAGCCAGAGACAGGCAGGGCTCACTGATCTGTGAGCAAGATTTCCTTTTATCTCTGAGAACTGGCAGGCAGAGTGGTTTAACTTATCAAGGACTGTTCTCATGCCATGCCATGACATCACCACCTCTGACCAAACACCGGATACATTTCAAATAAATTTGTCTGACGGGGGTTCAAGTGAAAGAATAAAAATGTTCCAAAACATTGTAAATTTTACTTCAGACGATTTATTAATGCAGTTTAACTATGTTTCTCTTTTAACTTGTATGCCTTAATTTGTCCAAAGATGTCAAGCTATTCCATTATCTTTATGCGTCACTGGATTGTGGGAAATATACACAGAGTCAGCACCTCCTTCCACAGGCCTAATGTTATGGTAAAACATTCCTTTGGCATTACCTTATTTCTTCTTTCTAATTTCACACTGTACTTTGGGAATCTCCCTTTTCACAGGCAGCAGCACAGCGGCCAGCTGATGAATGTCTGCCAAGGTTATAGCGCTGGATCGTTGTGTGTGTGTCTGTGTGTAGGTGTATAAAAGTGTGGGTGTGTTGGAGATTGTCCTTTACACTGTATGGCTTAGCATCCAAATATTTGGGGAACATCTTTGTGGAACTATTTTATTAACAAAGATGAATAAGGCAACAAGTAACATAAAACTATGTTAAGAAACCATGTGTGTGCATGATGTGTAACACACTTTTCTGTAAGTAGGCCTAGGTACATGTGAATTAAGTGTGTTTCTGCATGTATAGTATCAGTGACAGAAACTATTATGGTTCCAGAGGCCCAGTAGCCACACAGAATAGCAGCAGGTGGCCAACAACTGACTGTTTGGGGAGCCGAAGGACTCCAGCTAACTTGTTTACTTGACCTTGGCCTGCCATCAATTGCTCATGACCTACAGTGAGACTGTTTACAGAGGAATTGAATCGGCTCAAGAGCATTATTAACTTCTGCCACCATCGTTGTTTCTGAGACTCCTTTGTATCAAATGTGGTGCAGTCAATGGTATTTAGCTCCCATAGATTGTTTGCCACACCCAGTTCTTTCAGTCAGATAGTCTGCAGTCCTGGAGCCATATCACATAACATTAAGCCAACTGCAAGAAATTTGGGTATTTCATTTGATTCTGACCTTTGTTTTGATGACCAAGTAAAGAAGGTTGTTCAGTCATGTTTCTTTCAATTGAAGTTAATTTCAAAAATTAGATCCTTCTTATCCTTTGAGGATTTACACAGAGTTGTCCATGCCTTTATTTTTTCCCATCTAGATTTCTGTAATGCCTTCAATTGATTCAAAATGCTGCTGCTAGGATTATCATCGGTTCAAGAAAACAAGATATATAACTCAAATTCTGCCCTCCTACCATTGGCTTCCCGTTCATCTTCGCAATGATTTTAAATTTTTATTCTTGACCTTCAAGGCTTTACATGAACAGGTCCCTAATTATATCAAAGATCTACTAACCCCTTATGAGCCTGGGTGCCCTCTTAGATCGGCTGATAGTGGCTTTCTAGTCATTCCCAGAGCCCGACTGGTGACTAAGGGCTATCAGGCTTTTACAGTCCGGGCCCCCACAATCTGAAATTACTTACCTGCTGAGATTCGGTTAGCTAAATCTATGACTGCTTTTAAATCTCTTCTTAAAACATTCTTTTTTGAAAAAGCTTTTATCTCAGTGTGAATTTTATTTCATTTTATTTATTTATATTTTATTAGACTAATATAATTTTATTGTATTTTATGTTTTTGTGAAGCACTTTGCGGCATTGATAAGAAAAGCGCTATATGGGCTCACCTGGTGGAGCACGCGGCTCGGGTTAGGTTCCAGCCCGGGCTCTTTGCTGTGTGTCGTAGCCTTGTCACCTAAAAGTTGATGTGGCGACCGTGCTCGCAAACAGTGGCCTAATGTTGCTCTGTGTCAAGCAAACACAGAGCAACATTAGCATTCATTCAGAGTTGTGTTTGTGTCCACCTGATGGATGTAAGTTTAATATTCACTCTACTTTTAGCTCCATTTTGTTCTCCAACTCATGAGGGAAATATATCTTTAGTTGCTAAATGCTCCACTACGTTCACCATCTAGTTGCTAACTTTGTCTGCTGTTTGGTGCTGGGCAGGTAGCGTACAGTGGGATTATCAGAGCTTTTTTGCTGAAAACAACTTCGGCTAAAAACGATGCCGTTAAGAGCAGTGAGACAGTAAAGTTGCGAGCCGTAAAACCAAAAGAGTGAGTAAAAAGATGCTAAAATGCTCCGTAGAGGTGAGTGGAAACACAGTCTTTGTGGGTTCATCACTACAAGCAACTCTTACAGGTACTCATTTGATCCACTGTTAATATAAAAGTATCAGTTATAGTAGCTTTAAGTGCTACATTCTGTTTATTCTTTTCAATATTCTAATCTTTAAAGTTTTTACTTTTTGTTAACTGGCCCCATTCAATGCTGTTCATTTCTGTCCGACCATATAGCAGCTAGCTGTTAGCTGTATATCTCCATCCACAGGATGTCCATGTATGAATGCCACTAGCAGTGAGTAACTTGTTAGTCTCCCTTTATCTATTCGAAGTGCAGAAACCCATGCTGTTTTTTTCTTTGCGGGTCACTATGTTATGTCTACATCTTGTCTCTATAACAAGTCTCTGATGCTACAGCTGTGGGCAATTTTAATCATGATGTGGTCTTCAGAGTCGGACTTAATCATAACTCTGTAGGGACTCATTTTGAAACTGTGCTGTTTAACACCCGTTTGCGCTGCTACTGTCAGACTGCTTGTTATCGTGTTGTCGTCAGGGGGTTGCTCACAGGAGTTGGTCCATGGATTCCAGATTGGTTTTCATCCAATCTTCTACTGCTGGAAAGAGTTCCACTGACTCGCATCATAATCACAGCCAGGAAGTTGAGGAGAAGGCCAGACGGAGAAAGTTGGTGTCTCAGGTGATGGCTGAGCTAGACAGACGGAGATAAGATTAGGGATGCCAGAATTAAAGGAAATACAAGGAAAACCTATCCTGGGAACCAGACAAATCTGCGAGCTCCTGTTTTATTTGATCTGGCAGATGCGTCTTGTCCCCCTCCCATTCAGACAGATTTCCAGCCGACGTGGTCCGGGTTGGGCCAATCACAACCATTTATCTAATATGGGGCGGGTTTGATATGATGACTATACAGAGGAGCGCTGTTGAGTCATTTTCGTGAATAATAATAAGACAGTTGGCATTGGAGCCCATGTTATCATCAAAGTCTAAATATGTCACATCTAGAAGCAGGAGTTTAACCGTTTAACACCACTTTACAACAAGCTTACAGCTGTAATACTTTGCTGTGCGGACATGGATATCCTGGTCCGACTTGGATTTGAGTGATTGTGGCGCAACTTTTTCAGAGCCCTCGGCATCTTTGAAGAAGAAGGCTCACGATTCCTTTTATCTGCTGCTGGTGATGCCGTCGCTTCTTCATTCGAATCGGCTTGTTTGTCTTCCTCTTCCCATCTTCTAAAACCGGTAAATCCCATTTGATTCTTTAAAGTAGGTTGGTACAGTACACGCTGTAGTCTGTTTATAGTTTTCCGTCGCTCAGCGCTACATCACACGTTTCGTTGCTCTGATTGGCTGGAGGTCTATCCAATTGCTTCCAGAGGAATTTTGGTCTGTGCCCGTTGATAACGCCCCTTGAAAACCAAAAATGAACTGAGAGGTTCCAGACTAATTTGCATTTGCGAATTGGTCTGGCGCTGTCAGGCTAGGGAAAACGATGACTAAAAGGAACCTCAGGCATTTTACTTTAGACACACAAGTGAGTGCAGTGCTACAAGTAAGTACATTCTTTCCAGTAATTCTGATCTGGGAAAATCACAGATATTTGCATTATTTTCCATATTAAAATCTTCTATGATGGCGTCAGTTGGTCTGGGATGACGGCAGACATAGATCACAGCATGAGACAATGCAAGTTTAACTTTAAAACTTGGAGTGATATCTGAACAGAACCTTTTCTGTCTGGCCAATAAAGTGTGTGACTGCAGCCTCAGTAGCTGCTTCTCCCTGCTGCGCTGAGAAGGGGAGTCCTGCTGGTCTGGAATCAGAAGCTGGAGGCTGTTGGCTGTGGAGGTCAGCAGCAACAGTGAGGAGCTGTCATGTACGTTTAGCCCCAAGACTAAATGGAAGGAGACAGAAGTTAACTTACCACACACGCACACACACACAACAGTAGTAACACATGCCAACAAAGCATAGCTTCCGCAGACCTGAAGTAACAGACCTGACAGACACTGTAACACACACTTTAATACACACGTCAAACACACTTCACACTCTGTCCTCCCAGGCCTCTCCCCAATAAAAAACCCCAGTGCTTGAAGCACACTCCCTGTAGTGCAATATAATCATTCCACACTTCCTCTGAGCTGCCATGGTGACAGTTTGAAAAACAGCCATAGTCCTGTTTTTTGTGCAATTACTACTTGATAGTTATGGCCGCTGTCAGGTGAAAACCTTGAATCTCCAATAAGTCACTTTTTCAGGGTCTGAGAACAGCAGTGTTGTCTTTAGGTATCATGTGCCAGATATAGTTCATGAGTTTGTATGTTTTTCATCAACAATAAACTACAGATATCATTAAAGGGTTCATTTCTGAGATAGCCTGATGCTCAAGGCACATACCACACTCCAACTGCAACATCAGTGGTTCGATTTTGGCCGGCGACCTTTGTTGCATGTCGTACTGCTCTCTCTCTCTGTCTCTCTCTACACTGTCAAAAATATATTTATCAAAAACAGTCAATCTGTGTAATGTAACAGCTTGTTCACAACTTAGTTCAGGTGTTTTATATCCAAACAATTGCACTATGGTTGAAAAAGTCTAATTCCTTTATGTGAACTTTTCTTACATTATTATTCCTCATACTCTACTCACTGCTCTGGTCAAGTGTGTGCTTTAGGCCAACACCAAAGTCTTAAACCACGGCAGTGAAAGGTGACCAAGATACTGGCCTTTGTGAGACTACTGTTTGGCCATGAGACACTCGGTGTACACTGTACAAGTACTTTAAAGCAATTTGACTGATAATTTATGTTTTTCAGAAACTGCACGTGATGGCCCTGTTGACCTCCTGCTTCAAAGCTGTTTTGATTGAGCATGTGGGGGGGAGCTAATCTTTAAAGCACATTGTGCATGGTGAGATCACAGAGATGACTGTAAAACTGTAACT
Organism: Macquaria ambigua; assembly: GCA_008360985.2. Taxonomy (NCBI): domain Eukaryota; kingdom Metazoa; phylum Chordata; class Actinopteri; order Centrarchiformes; family Percichthyidae; genus Macquaria; species Macquaria ambigua. Next base: position 27,716 of record VMKM01001338.1, on the reverse strand, counting down.
CTAATGTAACTGAATGACAAACAAGACTACAGGCACGCTATAGCGGCTCTGTGAAATTGTACATGGGCACAGCAGTGCTTTGAAGTAAATGCTAACATCAGCATGCTACCATGCTCACGATGACAATGTGAAAATGCTGATGTTTGCATGTAATGTCGGTAGTTGTCTCCTTTCTCCCATTCAGTAATGAGACATGGCAAAATAACGTTATAAGTTACCTGGATGTAACTCCAGTTCTATAAATACATCATAGCCCACCACAGCTCTGTAATACAAAGTGAATAATACAATGTGAACACAGTTGCAGTGGGGAATGTAATTAAAGCAGGGCATGACCAGATCATATACAATACATCCGTCTAGCAATGCAGTGGTTTTATCAACGCGTGAAGTCAAGGTTTCTATAGCATGGTTCCTGTCAACCCCTTGCGTCAAGTATAAATCCAGCCTTAGTTAAGCATGTTAGCATGCTAGCATTTGCTGATGGGAATGTCATTAGTTTTGCAGGTATTTGGCTGTATACCAAAGACCTTATGGTGGTGCTAGATGGAAGTAAGGGGATCTACAAAATTAGCTACATCATCTGGGAACTATGAATATCGTACCCAATTTTTCACCAATGCATCAAGTAAATTACCTCGCGAGGCAGCTGGATTTGCAAGATCACACGATCTCACGAGAATCCATCTTGCCAGGCTTCAAGTTATCGATTGTGGCTGAACCACAGTGGTTCGAACCAGTCAGCATCCTATGAAGAACTACTGGCAGCTACGGGCATGACTGCGATGACTGCGACTGTTTGTTCGAAAACAACAATGGCGGCTCCTAAAGAGGTTAGCGTAGATGCTGCTATGGCATCAATCATATCAGAACTGGAGAGTATTTCTTAATTGAAAGAAGACCAAAGAACGGCACTGAAGGCTTTTCTCCATGGAAAAGATGTTTTTGCTCTTCTCCCGTCAGACTTCAGCTCTCCTACTACGTCATATGGTTTGTTGATCTGATTGGTTGAAGTTAGCTCGTGATAGACGTGATAGACAGATAGTTCATCCAATCACCTGCCAAGTATTTTTTGAAAGTGCCTGCTCTTTCCCAAACAGTTTCCAAGGACGACTTCTCAGATGGTTCTGTGTAACAAACCATCTGGCGTGTCAGGTTATCAAGTAAATGCTGCATGTCATATTTTAGTGGATAATTGAAAACTTTGACCTGCTTGTGGCGCTAGATGAAAAGTCAGGAGATCACCAATGTCAGGTGCAATAGATCACCTGCAGACCTTTAATATCTGTACCAAATTTCATGGCAATCCATCAAATAGTTGTTGAGGTATTTCACACAAAACCAAAAGTGTCAATTGTAATAGCAACGTGAGGAGAAAAGTAAAGGGAATTATGAGTCTTTAGGATTCATTCTCTGGGGATCATGTGGGTAATCCATCCAACAGTTGTTAAGATATTTCAATCTAGACCAAAGTGATGGACTGGCCGACATTGCCATCAGAGCAAAAGTAATCCATTCAAAAAGACATACAAAAGATCAAATAAAAACTTATTATATACATTATATCTTAATCTTGTATCTTGTAATCTCCATTGCCTGTTTAGGTTAGTAACTCTAACTCTTCACCTAGCTGAAATCATTTTTGCTGTAGTTGCTTTTAAGTTGGACTAAATCCATATAAAACTGTCAGTGGTGTTTCACGTCTGTACGCTTATCTGTTTCTCACATTATACCAGGTGTCTGAGCTTTACTGTAATGCCTCATTCTGTGTGGTGAAAGGAGGCAGCGAGTGAAAATGAAATTATCAGTCTTTAAAAACAAAAAAGGCAGATATGACAAGCCTCTGTGAAGTTCAGGGAAGAAGTCGTGGTGTGTTTTTGAAGGTGATTCAAACCAGACCGGGGCCCAAACTGCATTTGCAAATAACTTTCAGCGTTTGTCTTGTGGTCCACAGAAAACCAAATGGGAAGGCTTATCAGAGCAATTCAGATTATGTCAGATAAATTATCATCAATCAGGCTAAGAATATCTGCGCTACCTAGCCTCAAATTAAAAACAATAGTATGATCTTTGCAGCCTTTAAAAATGCTAGATAGGTTTACTGAAACTCTAGAAATGTAGTTGAGGCACTAAACAGGCTTCCTCACGTTTGCCCTTTTCCCCCTGCACGTGTCACAGTCAGAGGGGGCGGACATTAGTTCAGGGTATCTATCCATCCATCTTTCATCCATTTTTTCATCTGTATCTGTCTTGCCTCAGCTCCCAGCAGGCTCCCTGCACTGAGCAGCACTATTACAGTCTTTCATGCATGTCAGAGCTGCGGCATTTTTATGTTCCCCTCTGCCCCCTGCAGGCCCTGCTGCTGTGATTTAGAGCATGAGGAGAGAGAGGCAAGAGCAGAAGGCCCTAGGTGGAGGAATGCCTCCATCCTTCCTGCCTTTAAATGGTACCGCTGGGACAACACCAGCCGGGACCTGTAAAGGTAAGATCTGAGATGTTAAGAGACACACACCAGGAGTTTTACTGAAAAAGTAAAGTGGGGTCGTACTTTTTAAAGGTACTCTTACTGTTCATGTTGAATGTTGTTCACTTTATGGTGGTTTGTAAACCTTCAAATACATATAAAGTTTCCACTCCATTGTTTTATGAGCAAATTGAAAATACGCATTATAAACAGGTGGATGGAAACGAACTTACTGACATATTGTTACCTTATAAAGTTGATATGGCTAACATGTTAGCAAACAGTTGCCTGATTGCAGATACAAAGCAACATTAGCATTCATTTGGAGTTGTGATTTTCTCTGCCTGGCACATTCAAGTTTAATATTCACTCTCCTTTTAGCTCTGTTTTGGTCCCTCCCAACTGCTGAGGGAAATATTTGGCTGCTAAATGCTCCACTATGTTCACAAGCTAGCTGCTAACTTTGCTTGTTAGGTGCTGGGATGGTAGCATACAGTGGGTTTATCAGAGAAAACAGCTGCCTAACTGAAAATGAGGTTGAGGAGAGCAGTGAGAGTGAACCAAAATAGCAAAATTGCAAACCAAACCAAACCACAAGCAAAACAATTGGAGTCAGGTGATAATTCTCTGTGGGTTTGTCACTATGATTGATCCCTTTCACATTGCACATTGTCATTTGATCCATTGTTAATATAAAAATATTGAGTAGTGCAGCTTTAAGTAGTCATATTTTTTAAGATATGATGTATCAAGCTACGAGTTTTTTTTTTTTTTGCACATGGCACTGGTCCTGTTCCAGCATGGAGAAAAAGGCTCTATTGAATAGCAGGTAACCTTCTTTTCCAAAGCTGCTAATACCGTGCTTTTGTGTTGGTGAAGGAACACTAAGGAATACTAGCTTCTTCTAAGAAAACACTATGATGGAACGCATGAGGAATGCAGCGGATCATCAGATCTCTGAGCGCCCCTTTAAAGCGGTGATAAATGTGAAGCAGTTCCTCAAGGTGTAAGGTGATCAAAGGCGTGGCAGAGGTCTGGCCTTGGTTTATGAGAGTGTGGTGGTCAGCTGACGGGCCCCGGGATCAGACGGGGGAATTCACCTTTCCACAAGCACACATCTGTGTTTGGCCCCCATGAATGAGCTGAACTAATGCAGGATGGTCTGTTCGGACTTCTTCTCCTTTGAATTAGGGAGACTTATGAACTTCAAAAGGCTTTCTGTTATCAGTGACATAGTTCATTGTTCTTCCTGTCCTCATATAATATCATTACTTTTCCAAAGGAACCTTCTTTTCAAAAGATGCCAACAATTCAAAAAATCAAAAAATTTAACAACAATTAAATTTGTTTGGCTTTGTGCTTGGGGCAAGCTCATAGAAGGTCAGTTACACATGACAATATGTACCCATATTATAATTCATAAATCACCAGTCTGTATGCTTTAGTCTTCTTTAATTCTATTTAGCATGTGTACTGCATGTGTATTTTCTCACAGGAGCCAAATTTAGTAGATTTAACGTGGAATGGCCGAAAATCAGTTAAGACTTGGACAGACTTCAACACAATGAAACAATATCTGACATGTTTTTGTACCCTGACATTATAGGTTGACATGTTCTATTTAGCCACTAGCTATAGAAGCATGCTTAATTCAAACCATATGGCAAACCTGAAATGAAATAGTTCAGTCCACGCATGAAAAACAGTGTGAGTGGATTTTGGCAGACAAAATGAGGTATAGATTTTTACAGAATTGGTTAATTGGTGAAAAAATGATTATATCTAAAAATAAAACACAGACCCCTGACTGACAGAGTCGAGGAATTTCTGAGGTTGAAGTTTACTTGTTGGACAGATCTGGAGAACTGGAGACACTGGAACTGCTTATACCATATTGTAGATCCAAATTCCCAGCATTCCCTGCTGGAACACAACATTTTTAGCACAGACTGAAGAATAAAGAGAAGAGAAAAACAGACACAGGGGAATTGTTTTGTTTCTTTTGTTCTTTTCTCTTTTCATGCTGTTTTTTTACTGTTAGTACACTCTGCTTCTCTCCTATTTCTCAGCAATATTTTTAACTTAACCTTAAATCAGTTGAGTATTAAAACGTCTTCTTCTTCATGTCTGTCCATTGCTGTGCACTACAGACAAGACCTCATACAGTGTATCTGATATAATGCTACACTTTTGAGGTATCTCAGCACACATCAGTATAGAATATAGTAGAATATAAAATACTAATAATTATAAACTAGATTAACAAAAATAAATTGGTAAATAACATGATATTAAAATAGAGTAGTGACAAATAATAAAGTATAAGTTATAATGGAAAGTAATGGCAAGTGGAATCATTAACTCTGCTAAACCAACTTCTGGGGGACATATCTGCCTCTAGCTGCTAAATGCTCCACTATGTTCAGCAGCTAGTCGATAACTTTGTCTGTCGTTTGGTGCTGGACGGTTAGTGTACAGTGGGTTTTTAGAGCTTTTTTCGCTGAAAACAGCTTCCTGCTGCTGCTGGAAACAACGCTGATGAGAGCGGTGAGAGTCAACCAAAACACTGTGGAAAGCAAAACAATGAGCTGAAAGACGCTAAATAGCTCAGTAGAGCTGAGGGAAACTGCAGAGTCGGGTGACAATTTGTGGTTCATCACTATAAGCGACCACTTTCACATAACATGTAGTCGTTTGATCCATCGTTAATATTGATTAGTGCAGCTTTAATATAAATATATCTATTTTATAATGTATAATAAAACAGTGAGTCCTACAGTGATAAAATATATTATCACTGACTTTGTTATAGTGCCCACAAATCCCCAAATTTCCTCTCAGTTCACTGTTCATGTTTAGAAAGTCAACACAGTTCACAGCTGAGGTTCAACATCGTTATTCCCTCACAGCCACTAGGCAAGAGGTTAACAGTAGCCGTAAACGGTGGCTAACTTTTGTTAAATGAGCCTTGACAGCAGACCCCAAAACACATGCTCAGTCTCAAGAAGAAAAGACCTTGTGCATCCCCTGGAGAAAATGTTAAACCTATTTGCCAGAAGGGTCAAAGGTCAGCCCAGTGTGACCCTGACTCTTTGTTTGTTCAGTGGGTCACCACCTGGATCTGTTTCTAATTGTGGACGCTGACTTAAAATATGCCTTTGTTACAGTAGGGGGAAGTTGAAGTCGTTTATTAAACAGGTGGGGGGGAAACAAGTTGACAGGCCAGTTTGGTGTGTTTGATAGGTGGAGCCAGGGTGGAGGAGAGTGTGCATGTATGTGTGTGTGTAAGTGTGTTGAGGTTTTAATATCACTTATGTCACATCTGTGTCTCTTTCTGGCTGCTGTTGTTTTTTGTAATCTGTTTCTCTTTCTCTGTCTTTTAACCAGTCTGTCTTTCTCTCTCTGTCTTTTTGTCTTCTTTTCTCTCCCCCGCAGTTCAGAGGTCACTTGTCCTGTTTGTCCAATAGTTGTCTCTTGGTACAAGAGCAGAGAACAAAGATAAGTCTCAGTGGGGAGGTGTATGTCTGTTAGCCTTTCACCATTCTGCTCGCTGTGCATCTTTTACGCATCACAAACCTCTTGAGTCCCTCATCAGACACTCACTCACATGCACAGAAAGACACACTGAAGTGTTGTTTTCCTCCTAACTGATTAGCCTCAATGATTAGCCTAGAATACACATGTAGTTACCTTAAACATACATACCAGTGTTGAAGGCACTTCAAATAACAGGTCAGTTAGTAAGGTGATAGCATTGTTTATAATTTTATTATATTAAAGCTGCTCTAGTCAGGATTTTTATATCAGCAATGGATGAAATTGCTATGTATAATGTGAAAAGGGTCACTCACATAGTGACGACACCACAGAGAATTATCAGCCGACTCTGCCGTTCCTCTCAGCTCAACTGAAGGTTTTGGTGTCTTTCAGCTCATTGTTTTGGTTTCATGGTCGCAACTTTACTGTTTTGGTTGTGCATTTTTCTCCAGCATGCGGCTGTTACTTTCAGTCTAGAAGCTGTGATAAACCCACTGTACACTGCCTTCCCAGCACTAAACTGCAGACAAAGTTAGCAACTAGCCGGTGGACATAGCATTGCATTGTGTTAGTGTCACTATTCGAAGTTCAGTACCTTAGAACAAACAGTAATGAAACACAAAGCAAGTGCTACTGATGCACAGGTAAGTACTGTCTGCAAGAGAGGGAATGAATCCACCTCAAATTTTAAGGCAATTAAAATGTTTACTTTGCATCACATGTACATATATTAGTTTTCATGACTATCTTCTTTGGTATTGTGTTCAGTGATTGGGGTGTATCAGTTGCAATAAAGGTGGAGCCAGATAGTGTTGTACAAATCCTCACGTGTTTGTTGGAGGTCTATGTTGAGGTGCCTCTAGCTTGGCTCCTTTGAACACAATCGGCAGTGTTGGCAGGTGGGAAGCCAGTGAGGGGTCATGTCCTATTGGTTTCTCTGGGCACAGGGGGGAGCTCCTCACTGGCTGGTGAAAAGAAGCAGCTGGAGACTCCATGTGGTGTCAGAGTTTATGTTAACATAGTTGTGCGGCTTTGAATTATACATATATTTTTTTGCTTGTTTGTACTAAGGCAACTCATTCCATCTGTTGTGCCATAATAAAATGCAAAAAGGAAAAAAAGTGTTTTTCTCTCTTAAGAACATATTTTCACATGGTGCATTTTAATACTTGGGGAAGGGAGGAGAATGCATCTGGTAAGGGATATAAATAGATTTGACCCGCTCTGCTTCTCGGGCCAATAAAGAGCATTACATTTGATTTATTTGTGAATACATCAGAGAGCCTGAGTCCATATGTTGTCCATATGGATGTGATGGTTAACTGATGGTGCAGTGCAAGTTAAGTGGGTCAGCTCTCTCATACTTGCTATCCACAATTGTTTTAAATTGAAAACAGCTCTCCAAAGCAGTGGCCCTCAACCGTTTCATGTGGATACAACTTGCAGCCACATCCAAGTGGCGAGCACTTAGTTTGATTTAATTTAACAAGTAATGTTTGCCTTTATTATTTCCCTTCAGATAAATCAAAAGCACTTAGAGAAAACTGAACATGTAAGCTAATTTGAGGAATTTTTACATTCCATAATAAAATACACGAGGACATCAATTCTTAGCTAGAAATTCCAAGTTTTATCTGCGTCTTCAGTTGAAGGCCATGCTTCAGCACATTTTAATACAACTTTAACTAACAAATTGATATTACTACATCATCATAATCATAATCGTACTCCCCTAGGAATTTTCTTTGTCTTTGTCTATTAAATATTCTGCACACTACAACACATTCCTGCATCACTGGAGTATTATATTCTCACATTGTTTTATTAGTAGAAAATACAGTTGCTACTGTATAAGCTATTTGAGATTTCAAATTCCTGTTTAAAGTGTTCAGTATCTCTGTAATGATGTCTGTCATTGTGAGTAATCATCACTGTTACATCAGGAAATATTTTCCTGCAATGGATGCTGTAACTGCGGTGGGGAAGTTCAGATCACCGCATCTATAATGAAGTCATCTGTGGCTGGTGGAAAATGGAGTCATCCATTTTACAGGCACCAGAGGGTGACAGAGCACTGCAGCCATAATACTTTAGTTTACTTCAGTTTGGTTTAGAATCACAGGTGGATACAGTACAAGCTTCAGCTGCAGCAGTGTTACTCTAATATTTTGCAACAGTTAATTCAAGAAAAATAAACTGGTGTAAAAACTGACTATCAAAGTACAAACATAGTTCATTTAAAATGTACTCAGAGTGAAACTATGGAGCTCCATTTATGAAATAAATAATCATATAATTAAGTTGTGTTAAATATATAAATGAATCAATAAATTGTGAAATAATTTAAGAAATCCCTATAACTCAGCTCATTATTTAATCATTATTATTTTCATATTAATCGAGATTTATTGGGGCTCATTGTTATTTTATTACAGACGTTTTTATTTTCTGTTTTTATTTCATAACAGCATTTTTCTCAATGACACTTTAATGTCAGGTCACTTTTTATTTCACAATGTCACTTTTTTTATTTACGTCATGTCTTTATTTATTTAATTAATATTGAACCCTTTGGACCCCCATACAAAACTTCAGTCTTGTTGTTTAACAATAAAATAAATAGCTATCCTTTCCATGAATTGACAAAAAAGCAAATTGGAATAAAAAAACAAACAATTTCACCTAACGTTGCCTCTCCATAAAAGCAGCTTGATGCTGCACACAATTTTTTTTTAATGGATTCCAAAATCCTGAAAACACTACAACCACACACACATGCTAACATAGAGACTACATTTATTTGATTACTTTCATTACTGATTAAAAAAAAAAACAACACTAATGACCACGATGATGAGATTCGATGGATGAGGCAAGAGATGCATGAAATGTGATGACGTGTGACTGATATCTATTAGTGCACTCACTTCACTCTAATGAGACGTTCTGGTTTAACAGCTCTTTGAAGATAATTCATTCAGTTCCTTTTTTCTTTGCATCTGTCTCTCCCTGTCTCCACTAACGCAGACACATGTTATCTGCATTAGAGCGACAGTTACACCTCCATTCTCTGAACACTGTGAAATCACCACCGTCTCTTCTTCCTCTCCACATGATAATAATTAGCAGACGCAGCAGAAACATTAGTCAGGCTTCAGTGCGAGTGGCAGGTAAATGTTTATTGTCTTACTGTCCTTCTGTACTCCGTAATAAGCCGTTTGGAGACACAGCAAGTACATCAGTCAGTCTCCAGTCAGAGTGATGGGCAAGTGTTCGTCATGTTCACTGAAAAACATTAAATCAACATTGTCTTCGAGAAATGCCTCATCCTCGCTGACCCGTACATCGCGTCCATCACACAGGAGAGTCATAACTGTCATACCGCCACATCACCTCTGACCCCTGCTGCACAGGCACATGGGTCTTTGCATACTCACACACACACACACATACATGCATATAAAGAGAATAGCAATCCAATAAAACCGTCACAGCACACACACACACACACACAGAAAAGATACTTGGAACACCTCACTGTTGACCTTAAGACCCCCTGTACCTAGAGGGTTTTGAGCAGCGGCTGGTAAAGGTGTTCGCAAGTGGAGACAAAGTGGAAACAAAAGAAAAAGGCAGACACACAAAGAAATATTTACTAGTGCTATCACCAAAGGTCAGGTCAGTAGTATAGGACTACTGGGAATAGTTACCGATCTCAGCTTAAAATGCTCTGTGTATCAGTGGTTACAGCATGCACTGTACCTAGTTTAAACCTAAAGAAACATGACTGTGATTGGCCAGAAGATGGCACCACCACTAGACAAAACTGTGACCAAAAACAGGCAAATTATGCCTTTATTCTGTCGTACACTACAGACTGTAAGATATATAGTTTTCCCACTGAGCCAGTAAGGTTTGCCATGATGAATTTTCTTCCAACCCAAAGTGTAATTGACCCGCTCATGACAGGTGCTGTTTTTGTACCGAGGTCTTCACAGCATCTTCACATTTTTAATAAATAACTTCAACTTCCTTGGATGTTGTAATCAAATAGACTTTGTAGCAGCTCATGCTCGATCAATATAGCTTATAATTTAAGTTGCAGAGAAACATGGGGAGCTGCACAGGAAACAAGCTGAATTATCTTGGCAGGCTTTGTTTTTTGGAAAAATAACTCTTAAAGGTTGAATATGAGATTGACTTGCTTTTTACACACAGATAAAAATGTTCATGGGGTTTTGTGCTGCTGGATCGCTGTTTGTACCTTTATGGAAACCTTCATTGCCCTTTAAGAAATTTGTCTTGTCATGATGGGCCTTCAGGAACATTCACTTAAAAGCATAAAAACTTTAGACACTATGCACACTATAAGTAATGAATAAGCACATAAACAAAGCATGTTTTGAAACAATATGAATACAAAGTTATGTCAGGTGTGCCAAGGTAAGTTACAGGACAGAGTGATGGTATAGAAGATGCTTCAAGACCAGCTTCATATGGTGTATTTGCTCAGTGGGGACGAGATGTATGACTTTTTAACTCAAAGTGGGTGCAAACCATCACCAGTCCAGAGCATGTTAGCTACAGTTTATGTAAAATCTTAAAGGCAATACAGAATAGCTGCACATTTTTGCACTCTGACCTGGAAAAAGTCATTCACCGATACTTTTCTCTAGACTGTAACTGGTTCAGAATGCAGCAGCTCGGCTTTTTGCTGGTTTTAACAGACGACATCACATCACTCCAATCCTGGCTTCTCTCCACTGGCTCCCTGTTAAGTTTAGAATTGATTTTAAGATTTTACTGATCACTTTTATTCTTTTTATTTGTATTTATCAATCATTCATTTTTATCTTGCTTTTGTTTGGCCTTACTGTTTTATTGCTTTCTGAGTATCCTGCTTATGCTTTGTCTGTCAAAGCACTTTGTAAAACTCTGTTTTTAAAGATGCTATATAAATAAAGTTATTATTATCATTATTATTGTATCGACAGTGTGTTTTGGTAGAATTTGTAACTGCAACAGCCTCTCCTTTGACACCTCCCTTGTGCGTATAAAGTCTTACTTGGATACAAGCTTAAATGACACAATTAAAATATAGCACCTTTCATATAAACATGCAGCGCAAAGTGCTTCAGAGAGCAAGGTTAAAAAAACACAGACAAAAAAATAAAAACAAAAACGGACAACAATAGATACAAGACTGAAAATTACATCCATATAACAATAAAATGATGAACATAAATAAAATAGAATAAACACCAGGGATAAAAGTAAGGACTATAATATAAAATATATAATATAATATAAAAACCAGTGATCTTAAAAACGAAGGCTATTACATTAATCCAAATTAAAAGGCAGATTAAAAAGATAGGTCTTTAATTTCCTTTTAAAAATACAGAGAGAGCTTGCCATTCTAATATCCAGAGGCAGTGTGTTCCACAGTTTAGGGGCATAGAAACAGAAGGCACTCTCACCGGTACTTTTATGGGACACATAAGGAACATTTGAAAGAAAAGCAGTGGAGGGCCTTAGTGATCTGTCTGGAACATAAAATGAAGGAAGACCTCTGACGTAGGGAGGCGCAAGGTCATATCAAGCTTTATAAACAAGTAAAAGAACTTTAAAATCAATTCTAAAAGATACATGTAGCCAGGGCAGTGTCTTAAGCAGAGCTCCTTGTTTTAGTTACTATTCTGGCTGCAGCATTCAGAACTAGCTGTAGTTTTCTTATAGACCTTTTAGGTAGGTAAAGCGTGAATGAGCATTTCAGCATCTTTCTGAGTTAAAAAAAGGTCTGATATCTGCAGATGAATCATCTACAAACCTGTGAGCCGGCTGTCTGTATGGACCAATGTAACCCATAACCCATAACCCATTCAAACGTGGGACAAAATGCTTTCAGACAATCTTACTCAACACTGTGTGCACATACGTAGAAATGCAGACACACACTTTTCCTGGCATTCAGTGACTTCTTTCTTGCTGTACTTGTCAGTTCCTTGTTCCCATGGTAACCAACTGTTCCAGACAGGCTGTCCTTTGACAAGTGTAGCACACAGAAGCTGAAGTCTGCACAGTAAAGGAGGTCAAGACTTCAACTTTTCAACTTGTATATTGTGGGACCAGTTTTCTTTTTGTATGTATATATGTTTCTTGTGGATTATGATCAAATTGGGTTAAATGAGCTAAACATGGTGATTATGCTCTAAATTTAAAGCATGCCATTGTTTCTCTTTCTTTCTGCAGCATTAATGCAGACTGAATGTTGCACTTGTTTATAAGAGACCTAAACCATTTATCCCAGTTTTAGCTCAGCTAAGCACTATCCAAGCCAAACTCTTCTATAGTTCAGGGGGAAAGGGATTACACTTCACTTTCTGTAGAACTTGCTTTGTTTCCCCTTGATACCAGACCCTGGCTGTCAGAATCAATGCTAGTAAAAGCCCTTCAACTTCAATTAGATCACTCTGTAGAGTATTTCACCCGTAATCTAATTGTCCTACAGTGGACACCTGCACAAGCGTACATATACACACTGAGTCCGCCCACTCGCATATTCAGAAAACTTATTCACAATCTTTTTTGCACACACACACACACACACACACACACACACACACACACACTTTGAGTAGAGTGAGTAAGGCTAGTAGTTAAATGGAATGATCTCATCCTGAGACACTGAGAGATGATGTCAGACTTTAGATCAGGACTCTCGTGCTGCTGCTAAGCTACTGTAGCTGTTTATGTTTTTACAGGCCACGAGGGCTTGCAGTGGGAGAGTGGAGTATTTATGTGTGTATGTGTGCGTGCACATAGGACATGACTTTTGATTGAGCATGCTAAAGAGCTGTGTAAGCTGTTATCAGCATCTGTGATTCATTCATTTGTGAATGAAAATCTGAAAGTACTTCTAAAGAGAAATATGGACTTTTAACATATTGTTAAAATTGATTATAAGGAAGACAATCTAACCAGGCCATCGGCTAATCTGCATCTGTTTTCCGTACATTTATTCATATCTCTGTCTCTAAATCTCCTCAGTTTCGTGGGTCTGCAGAGATTTTAGATGTATTCCTCCTAGACAGAGGGACCTGATTTGTCCATTTCTCTTCCTCATCCCACTACTCAGCTACTTTCATGTTCTGTAAAATGTGCTATTCTTCATCCTCCATCCCCAGAGCCCTTTTTACCCACCCTCTCCTCCCAACTTGTCCCCCCACCCCTGTTTCATTTGGTCTTCCCTCCTTATTTTTCCTTTGCTCTGGTCCTCCCTCTTATCTTTGTTCTCCCAGAATCCCTCAAATAATCTGTTTGATCTTATTTCCTCCACCTTCTTTTCCTCACCCCCTCCTCCTCCTCCTCCTCTCCTCTACTCTACTCTCTCTCTTCCTCTCTTATTTCTCTCTCTCTCTCTCTCCATGGTGATCTCATTTCCAGGATGTGTGTGATGTCTAATGTCACACGTGCATTTACCGTCAGTGGTGGCTGGTGAGGGGAGAGGAGAGGAAGGGAGAGGAGAGGGGAGGGGAGGAGAGGAAGGGAGAGGAGAGGGGAGGGGAGGAGAGGAGAGGAGAGGAGAGGGGAGGAGAGGAGAGGAGAGGGGAGGGGAGGAGAGGAGAGGAGAGGAGAGGAGACAGCGACAACAGGACACACCCTAATGTGACCTCATGCATATCCCTCTCTCTCCTCCAGTGTTGTAAGCTCTTTCATCTGGTGCTTGTGGACAGCGTGGTGACATCATGTTAGTTGTGTGAGCTGAATACAGGATCAAAGGGCGGCAACAACAGACACGTCACTTTACCTTTCCTCAGTGTTTGTCCTCTGTCCTCCTTCCGCCTTTTTTTGTGTTATTTTTATCTGCCATTTTGTCATTTTATATTGTTATTTTAATGCCTTAACAACATATTTAGAAAAAGGATTGTGGTTTTTAAAAAAGGCAGTTTTTCATTACCAGTGGCATACCAATATTAATGGTAGTGTTGCTATGACCAGCAGCAGTTACAGTAATAACAGTATGAGTAATAGTCAGCAGGCGTTCACATCCACTACTGCAACAGCAGGGGTGTTCACAGACTCTCCAAGAGGCAGGGGCAAAAATGACTGCAGTGCCCCTCTTGTGACATCAGGGCAAAAATGAAGCATATCCCAGTGACATAAATGGCATTATAAAATGGATAGTTTCGGTCCTTGATTATGATTGGCTGAGCTGTGTTCAAAGCCATTGTAAAATACTCTATAAACACACTGTAACTGCATTACATCAGTATTACTGTGGCAAACAAATTGTTTCAAAATGTCAGATTTTGGTGTGAATTTTTGATTCACTGGGAGGGCTCAGCATGGATTAGTGGTTGAAAGAGATGGACAGGACAGAGGAGGAAGATAAAAAAGAAAGGATACATGCTGAAATTAACGAGAGAGGAACTGAAGAGCTGGAAAAGTCAAGAAACGAAGCCAGGACCGTTAAACAGACCATCTAATAGTCCATACAGGAGTGTATGTACCACTGCTTGCGAAGTACCATGTACAAAAACTGTCTGATGCTTAACCTAGAGGCAAGAGGAATCATGCCAGTGACTCGTCCCTGCAATCTGACTGGTGCCCAAACTACAACTAGAGAAGATGCTGGAGCAATATCCTTGTGTCTGGCACTGCGCAATTAAAACGCACCTGTCCAGAGTCAAACACTCCTGTACCAGCAAAGTGGCGTGCTAACATAATTAAAAACGACTTCAACAATTGCACAATTAATGGCAGTATCAAGATAAATCATAATAATCATCCCAATCTTTAACCATGCTTTCCACTGCGTCTGTATGTTGCTTGGCAACCATTCTGCTAAATGTCACTGAAGAACTACATTGCTTGGCGGAAAAATGATTATTTGTATATATTTGCTCCGCGTCGTGCCTAACAACGCCCCTTAGCTGCTCTAAAATCACTGTAAACCACAGCCTCTTGGTGCGTACTGCTTTAATCTACCACCAGTGATTCAGTGACAGTGCAGTTTTTTCGATTGTCAGGTAGCATCAGAATGTTCCTGAATGTGGCTTTAAACCTGCGTGACTTAATTTTGTGGCCACCTGGGGGCAGCGGAAACAAGCTGTAATCACAACATCGACATATTATAAGTTGATATAGCGATGTTAGCAAACAGTTCTCTATTCACACATCCGGCAGACACAGAGCAACATCAGCTTTCATTTCATCACCTGATGAAAGTAAGTCCAATATTCATTCTCTTTTAGCTCCGTTTTGGTCTCCAAACTGAGTAGAAACACATGCTCTCCAAAGCCGTTCAGAGTCCGACTTGCACTCAACCCCATTCAAGAGGAGGCCTGCAAAATGAAGGCAGATAACACGTGTGAACCCACTCAGACCTCTCAATCATCCCAATCCCAATCATGACTCTTTTGTCTGTGAGCCAAGACTGGAATTTCAAAGTAGGAAACTGCCCGAGGGCCCCAGACCTCCAGGACCCCTGAATGCCTCAAGTTCACTGTGTGCCAACTGGTTCGTGGTAATTTTATTATTGTAACTTTATTTGGGTATATGGGAATAGGCATCAACCAAAGCACAAAATCAACTTGCACAAGAAGGGCCTTGAAGTGGATCCTGCCTTATTACCTGATCTTGAGGCCCTGTGTCAAAATCGAATCATTACTTAGCTGAATTTAAGCTTTCCTGGTGCATATTCCTAAATCAGTTTTTATTTAATCAAATGAGCACACAGCAAACCTGGGGATATGTAATATTCCAAGAATAATGTACCCAGCGATGCCCAGGATATACACAACAGAATATATAATATGACAATGAAATATGACAGGCCTTAGCTATCATCATCTTCATCATTATTATCATAGCTGAAAAAAATCCCTCGGTGAAACAGTGGGAACAATGAAACTCAGCTGGTTAGGCTGCTTGTAGCTTAATACCATAGGCAACATGTAAACATGAGCTGTATATGTAAATTTGATGTTCAGCAAAAGACTAAAACACAATAACAACACTAATAATTATGCAGTGATAAATATGAACAGAAGGCTTTTAATAGTGGCAATAATGGTAGCAACAGGAGTTGTAAAGTAGCTGTAAAAGTACAGTAGTACAAGTATTTGTAGTCCTACATGTAGTAACAAATATTCACTATAATGAACTGCATACATGCTTCACACTGCAAAAGGTTTTCTACTTGTTCTTGTATTTACAGTTAGGATCTAAATAATTTAATGTCCTGCGTGCTTCCTAGCTGGGCCCCCTGCTGAGATGCACACACACACACACACACACACACACACACACACACACACACACACACACAAACACACAGACTACCAATCTTCACCAGTTTCTCACACTACTTCACTCAAATCTTCCCCATGCATAATATACATACACACACACACACACACACACACACACACACACACACTCCTGCGCCATATAAAACAGTGCTTCTCCACCCACCCTGCAGCACCAGCACAAAGAGCTGACAGCCCTCCCCCCATCCTTCCTCTCCCCTCTCATTGGCTGGGAGGCTTGGATGCTGGCAGTGTCTCAGACCAATAAGACGTCTCCAAGGTGATGTCATGGAGGCAGCATTGATGCTGTTGCTGATGCTGTTGTCCGGCGCCTGTATCCGTGCAGCCAGACGGGGGTAACCGTAGTCACCGGTCCACCATCAGCAGCAGAGAAGACAGGGACAGAGGGGGGTAAGTCTGCATCCCAAAATACACAGCTGCACACATCTGCGTTTTACTTGTGTCACTTTGGGGTCTCATGGTTTTATTGCATAACTGAAGGTTGCCTCCGTGTGTGTGTTTGCGAGTGAGTGCATTGGGTGTAATAGGGCGAGGGTGAGGATGGTGATGATGCGGTGGTTCCTGCTGACAGGAAAAGGGAGAGAGGGAGAGAACTCGGTGTACCCACAAACTGTATGGTGTGTAAGCTGTGTCATTTATTATTGATCCTCCATATGTGCAAATGCAGCTTTGTGTCTGCTTTTGGGAAGGAGAGAGAGAAAGAAAGTGGGAGAGGAAAATGAGGGGGTTTGTACGTGTTTATGTGGCAAAAGGTGTGTGTGTATATGTATGTGTGCGTGTGTGTAAGACAGAGCAGGAAAGAAAGGAAGACAGAGAAAGGTATGACAAAAAATAAAAAAAGAATGTGACAAATAGTTAACAAAAGTATCTATTTGTCTTATATTTTTGGCTGGTTTTGAACCTGCAACATGTCTTGTCTTTAGTGTTAATTTCACCTTTAGCTGTACCACGTTCCAGGTTTATTATTGTGTGTGTGTGTGTGTGTATAGTGCCTATTTAAGTGCATGTATTAGGTAAGGAAAGAGGGGAATCTCTGTAAAAAAAAAAAGAAAAATGTAAAGTCAACCAACTCAGTCAAAATGGCTCATAAAAATGTCAAGATATAGATGGGTGTTATGGGCTAAATTTGACAAATGTTGATATTGTCTTGATGAGTAGGGCGTACTGTATGGGAAGTTTGGTGTGAAATTGGAGTCTGTTATAACTCCTATAAGCAATCATAATATTATTATTAGAAATAATCCGAGGTGTGTAAACATCACTGGATGGTGTTCAGAATGAATGTAAATGCAATATTCATAATGTTCCGTTTATTATTCATGCAAGAATATGAAATGTATATAAGTAGTACATCAAATACTGTGCCCATGGAAACAACAAACAATAAGGAAAATAATCTTTTTGTTTTTCATTTTGACTTCTTGGAAACTCGAAGTTATCAGTGTACTGAATATGAAAAATGAAAACTTGATATCTGTTCAAGCAAAATGACTGCTGGCGCTGCAGAAAGTAAAACTACTGTAAGTATGGATTATATCTCGTCTGTTTACAGTGAAATGTACAAAACAACAATTCACCATTTTACGGGGGTTATGTGCTGACTAATTCTTGGCCACGACCAGTAACTTCCTGGAGTCTCTGCTGGTTGCCTGGCAGCTAGTCCCAGCCAAAAATGAGTCCAGTGCATATACCCCCATAAAATGGCAAATTGTTTTTGTACAGATTAAACAAATTAGATATAAAGTAACATGTTATTTAGTGAGCTTTAGAAGTCCTGGTAAGCAGATTTTGTTACCTTCGGACAGAGCCAGGCTAGCTGTTTCCAGTCTTTATGCTAAGTTAAGCTAACCGACTGATGGATGTAGCTTCTTATTTAGCATAAAGACATTTGAGTGGTATCAATCTTGTCATCTAACTCTCGGCAAGAAAGCGAATAAGCGCATTTCCCAAAATGTTGAACTTTTGCTTTGAGATTCAACTTTTAAAGAGTGACAAAACAGACATGAGTATGCACAATAAGACAAGTAATTGAAAAAAGTCTTTTTTTAAATTATTTTAATAAAGCTCATGCAATTATTTCCTGTTCTGAAAACCATTACATATTACAATATTATGTATTAGCCCAATTTTTAGAGACCATAAAGGAGAAAAATGACCTTCAGCAGACATTAAATACTGTGATCTTCTGGGACAAAAATGCCATGAATATCATAAAATAGTACAATGAAAAACTTCACTATGATATAACTGTCAGCAAATTTCCCATCAACATGACCTAACTGTTCCCCATGTGTACCAAGACCTTTACAAGTCTCTCTCTCTCTCTCTCTCTCTCTCTCTCTCTCTCTCTCTCTCTCTCTCTCTCTCTCGACACAAGAAATGGAGCACTCCTACTCCTGCAGGAAGCAGTGCATTGATCTGCAACCTGGGTGGTTTCAGAAGATGAGAAGCAGCTGTGTGTGTGCATGTGTGCATGCCAACAGTGTAGCAAAGCAGTACATTTACTGCCTGATTAGTATGTGTGCGCACAACTGCATGTTAAGGTATCTGTACATATATGTTGCATGTATGTGCACACGTGTGTCCGTGTGTGTGAATGTCCCACTGGGGACCATGTCAGGGTGGTTAGGTGAGCGTGTGCTCTGCACTGTAATGAGACGTCTCTCCTTCTCTGTGTCATGGGTTGTCTCATTAGTACACTTCTCTCTCTCTGGAGCATACTACTCTTCAGGCATTTCATATGCTGAAAGACTGAAAGCTTAAAATGCAACTTGATAGATAGATAGATAGATAGATAGATAGATAGATAGATAGATAGATAGATAGATAGATAGATAGATAGATAGATAGATAGATAGATAGATAGATAGATAGCAGCTGACTAAAAGGCACACAGTATTAAGTTATCTAGGTAGGTAGCTAGCTAGCTAGCTAGTTAACTTAGCCGATGGTCAAAGTTTAAAGGAATAATTCAACATTTTGTGAAATATACTATTTGCTTTCTGCCTGAGAGTTTATGTTAAGATTGATAACACTCTCTTGGCTAGGCGATTAGCCTAGCTTAGCATAAAGACTGGAAGCAGGGGGAAACAGCTAGCCTGGCTCTCTCCAAGGTTCACCTCTAAAGCTTGCTAACTTAACAGTGTTGGGGAGTAGCAACACTACATATACTTATACATTTCCCAGTAGCTTTCAGTTAGTGTAGGTACTTAGAAAATTATGTAACGTTTCCAGTAGTGAGATATTTTTTTCCATTAAATAGTGGGGTAGCTATGAAGCTGGAGCCAGGGGGCAATTAGCTTAGCTTAGCTTAGCATAAAGACTGGAAGCAGGGGGGAAACAGTTAGCCTGGCTCTCTTCAAAGTTTAAAAATACACCTGCCAACACATCTACAGCTCACTAATTAACCTGTTCTATGTTGTATTGTTTAATCTGTGCACAAAGGAAACAAAAAACCAAAAATGATAATTTGGTGGTTTTATGGGGAATTATTTGCTGTAACTTTCACTTAGCAAACAACAGCCAGGAGCAGTTACTTCCCAGAGTCTTGCTATTACCGTAAGGTTGCCAAGCAACCATCAGAGATGCTGCACAGAAGTGCTTGGCAGTTGGATATACTGTTGTTCATCAAGAAAAAGCTACAGTTCGTAACTCCCCTGGAAGCAAAGAAGAAAAATTCGCAAAATGTCCAATGATTCCTTTAGTCCAGCCATAGCAACATATATCTGTCTTAATAACTCAGTTAGCATGCTGACCTTCCAGCACCATGGATGCTGTGGTCGTGGACATTTTAAGAGCTTTAAATGCATTTACTGTCAATTTCTTTTCTCAGTTTTCTTTAACCTAACAAAATTATATTTGTCTGCATGTCCTATATGTTGGACAACAATAGTGGATTCTGTCTTTGGCTGAAATTTAGGCAGGATGTTTAGCATACAGTATTCACCAGTGTATATTCCTGTATGACCGCCACATGTGCTGTTTGGACGATCACCTATGTAGAACTCTATCTTAGAAGATGAAGGGGAGGTAGTTGAGAGCAGGTGGGACATTTGGGCATTTGGGCAGACACGTCCCATCCCAGATGTTTCATTAAATTAGGCCATCAACATCAGGAACCACTGGCGTGTCTCACCCTGTAGAGGAAATCTGTTTTATGAAGTTCAAGCCTTGGTTTGCTCTCTAATATTACTCCTCAGTCTGTTTTCTTCAACACCTGATTCTTCTGGGTGTCCACGTGGTGAGAGTGTTTATGATACTGGATCCCAGAATTAAAGCAGAACTTAATTAGTGTATGCACTCAGCTGTGAAAAGGTCAATGAACTGTGCAGGGCACTCCTGGATTGTCATATGACAATATGATTCAAAATCCAATTAGCTGACAGCAGGTATTCAGGTATTTGTTGATATAATTAATTCTGAACAGCAATGATGCAGAAAGTTCTCTGCCCATCTTTTATTAACTTGATCAAGTTGAATATTTAATTGCTATAATGGTACAAGTCTTGCTCATTGAACTAAACAGAAATAGGAGATTGAGGCTGAGGAAAATTATAACCTAATATAACCTTATCTCTTCCACTAGCTTGTTTACTCAATTTAAAGGTTTCAGAAGTCTATGTAGCACCGATTTACAGCATGCCTCAGATGCCCATCAATTCAGTGTTGATGAGACCATCTGACAGACAGAGAGAGAGCGAGACAGGCAGAGTGATAGCAGGTGGAGGAAGGTCTGGTGAGGCAGCTCTTCCTTCTCTCTTAGTGCAGTTCACTTTGATTCAGTCACTGTTTGAATTCATTCTAAAGTTAATTGAATTATTCTTGAATTTCATTCCCTCCCCAGTCAAACATTAATGAGTATAATGTGATGTGATTAACAGGCCACAGTCAGTATCACAGAGACATATTTGCTTTAATCACAACACATATTGCTGCACAGCACTGCGCAAAGGTTTGAAGTATATTTTCAGCAGGTGGTGAAACAGGCCGGTGTCATGGTTGATGCCTCACTTTGTTATTTATACCCTCCTCTTCCTTTCTTGCATCTTCTCAAAGATTTACAGCTGTGATTCACTGCAACACACAGGGCAGGGAAGAGGAAAAAAAACCCAAAATGTAAAGTCTCCCACCACTCAAAGTGGGGTTTGCTTATTATTACTTCACTTTGATGTTTGAGCTTCACTGTGCAGAATGATGAAGTCTAGAAGGCTGTTTTCACCTTCATCTGCTAAAGGCGGAAAGCTTCTCACCTTAAATCTGAGTTTAACGTGTGTTCGTACAAACAGGATTTTGTGACATCACAAGTAGTTTGGTAGTCTATCATGGTCCAATATGCAACTTGCACAAGCAGGATGTGGAAACTTGAAACCTCCAGTAACAGTGACACAAACAGTGACAATGGACTTTTCAGTAAGTGCATTTCCATCCACCTGTTTTTATGCACATTTTCAATTTGTGCATAAAAAGCCAGACAGGAAACACCAGTAACTTGAAAAGAAGTATAAATATGGCACAAAAAAAAAGAGAGAAAGAAATTACGCTTTTAGCTTGAGGTGGAAAAGTTGGTGTATCGATAAAAACAAAATGCAACAAATTGCGAATAAATCATGACGTACATGAAGCATGTGACTTATTTGTCTCTGAAGCTTCCACCAAAGAGGCGACAAATAGTGGCAGATGAAAACATCAGATCTGTGTGGAGCAATGAGGACACTGTAACCTTCCTCTAATTGATACATGAAACAAACAGAAACGCCATATTTCCATCGTTTTCTACGTGGTTTTTGTTTATTTGAGGTTTGACCGGCACTCTTAACTACGTCATCTCGTTGCGCCCTCTTCTTCTGCAGTGGTTTAGTAGCACCTGACTGGAGAATTACCACCGCCAACTCCTACTGTTCATATAACAGTAGTGGATGGAAACGCACATTAATTTGCATTTTCTTTTG
The DNA here is from genome assembly GCA_008360985.2 of Macquaria ambigua. NCBI lineage: Eukaryota > Metazoa > Chordata > Actinopteri > Centrarchiformes > Percichthyidae > Macquaria > Macquaria ambigua. The sequence goes on along the minus strand of VMKM01001338.1, from coordinate 5,433 downwards.
TCGATTGTCTGGAAAATCTGTAAATGCATTACATTTGGATGGAAGCTTGGCTATTGAATCTTTTGTGTGTAGTAGTTAAACTTTTGAAATGAACAATATTTGCATTTTTATAGATTCTGGATTTTTCAATAAGAGACGAGGAAAATATGTAATTTTAAGAAGCTTTTAGGTAATTAATAAACCACATCAGACATAAATTAGTGTTTTTATATGTCTTCAAACATGTCTGTGGGGGATCTTCAAACCTGTTCTCTGAGAGTTGTCCTGTGGCATTTTTTGGGAAACACAAGACATCACTGACAGAAGAGTGGACATTGCATCACAGATCGGTGATATATAACAGTGTTAAGGTTTAAACAAGAATGCAATTTTCCATTGAAGGAGCTTTAAAGCACTTATGTGTCAACTCTGTTTCTTGGAACCTCCTATTAAAGGAGGGACGGGACATTTCTGTTCACATGTGAACGGGACGCTGATGTATGATGAGGACCTCGGGTCGAAATGTTATATGATATTATGTGTGTGATGATGTCTTTTTATTTATTCATTATTTCTTTACTCCTCCGGTTTGATTTTGGAGGTATTCAAACTGACGAACTATACTTGGCAAGAATTACCCTCTATTGTGGCCCACATTTCTTCTTTGACGCAGAGCTGTCCTCTCATTGGTTGAATTCAACCTTAATGGGAGGTGCTTATACCTTAGTACTCTGCAGCTTGCGGTCTTGTTAATTCTCTCCATAGCCACAGCTTCTCACATTCATTATATGACCTTTGAAGCTGTCTCATTCAATCCTGCATGTCTCCCTCTCACAGACTGAGAAGGATCTTCAGCATCCCTGGAGAGTTACATACGCAGCGAGAAGATGACTCTGGCAGGTAACTGCAGCCACAGCAGAAAATCATACTCCTCACAGCTCCCCTTTCCTTTACTGTACATACTGCTCAGGATTCCATTGTGGGAATAATAACAAGAGTTGCAGTTTTATTATGTGAACCATGTATCTTGTCATTATTATGACTGTTATAATAACATAATGACAATGACTAGTCACTGCCACTGAGAAGGAGAATTACATCATCAGCCCTTGAATGCTTGTTCATTATTTAGTTTGAGTCAACACAATGTCAAGCATAACAGCACAAGCGTGTGTGCGTGCGTGCGTGCGTGCGTGCGTGCGTGTGTGTGTGTGTGTGTCCTCAGCCTACAAAGAGAAGGTCAAAGAGCTCCCCCTGGTGTCTCTGTTCTGTGCCTGCCTGAACCCACAGACTCCAGAAAAACCTACATACAAGGCAGAAGGTAAAAATATATCCCTTTCACACACACACGTTAACAATCATACAAGGACAAATATGCAGTATCATAGCCAACACAGGCACTAGTCATTCTGGGAAATGTAGGAATTTGTTCAACTAAAGCAGAAACATGTTATGAATGCAGGTAAACCACACAATGCACCAAAAATCACATACTGATGATGTGTAACAGTGTGTTTCCCTGCTAACACCACAGATGCGGTGGACCTGGGCTGGTGTGCTATCAAAGACATGGAGGTAATTGAGCTGAACAAGCGGGCATCGGGCCAGGCCTTCGAGGTCATCCTCAAGCCACCGTCCTTTGACGGCGTGCCAGAGCTCAACGCCTCCATGCCGCAGCGCCGCGACCCGTCCCTGGAAGAGATCCAGAAGAAGCTGGAGGCCGCCGAGGAGAGGCGGAAGGTGAGGGGAGAAGGGGTGGGGTTGGGTGTTTGTATCGTCCTACCCACAAGAAACCAAACTGGACAGGCCCTAACCCTAAACTGTAACCCTAACCCTAGCTATTTGTAGCTCTTTCAGGCATTGTCAAACATCTGACAACACTCTTTGTGGGCAGCATGATTTATCAACTCAGGAGGAAAAAGGGTGGAAATGGATAAAAGGAAAGAGGGAGGGAGTGTTTGAGTTGATGTAAAGGAAGGGAGGAAAGCAGAGGAAGGGAGGAAAGCAGAGGGAGGGAGGGTAGGAAGATGAAAAGAGGGACATGAAAGTACAAGGGCAATCATGCAAGGACAAGCTCACAATGGCTCATATTCATCAAGCAAAGAGGATGGGAGGATGGGGGGCACACCAACACAGTCCTGATGATTCAGATTAGCTGAGTGTTCAACTAAATAAGTGATACCTAAACAAGTCTTATAACTTTGATTGCGCTTAGTCATGAATATTTAATGCCATACCGCCATGTCTACTTTTTGTATTTGTTGTCTGGTAATTCAAAAACACACGCAAAAATGAACGGTTAGCTGTAGAGAACAGTCAGGAGTAATGTAAATGGCTTACTATTTCCTGAGGCGGTGGTCACAGCTACTGCAAATCATACAAATGGCACACGCCCAAGAGACAAGTCAACAAAAATATAACTTTACAGACACACACTGTATCCCCTGTGCCTTTCAGAGAAGTATTCTAAATCTTTGCAACACATTTACTGAGGTGTGACAGGTGTCTGTATCCTGGAGAAGGTCACAGACTGGGCTGATGGCAAACCCACTCAAAGACAACCAATAACAACCGTAACCTTAACCCTAAACATAACTCTCTGTTAATGGTGCATGTCAGGTGTTCCCATGCAGGTGTCTTCTTCCCTAATGCCTATTCTGCCTCTTGTAATGGCCAAGTTCTCCAAGATTGCAGCTCAAATTCACCTTACTCCAGTCTGGACCATCCTATTTGGTACCGGCTTGGTGAAGACCATGGAGTTGATGGGTTCTGGCTTCACACTCTAACAGAGAACACATTTACTGTGGATGGAGTCACTTTAAATGAAAACACAGAGACCAATAAAAAACTTTAACCTAATTAAATTACCATTGTTCACAGCGTGTGCCATTGCTGTTCAGATTCTATGCAGCGATGCACAACTGGCATGTTAAGTTGTGAATAATGTGCTGTTGGCAACAGCAGTGCTACTGTGTGATTGCACAAAACTGTGCCTGCCACACAGGAGCATTGGTTGTGAGTGAACATCACTGGCAATGAATGGTAAAGTTTAATCTAAGAAGAAAGAAAAAAAATAGTGATTAGAAATATAATTTCTGCTTCATGGAAAAGAGCCAGTTATTATGAATAGAACAGTGTTATTGTTACTGAACCATGCTCCTAGAAGAAGCCTACCTTCCTGAAGGCTTAGCGTTATCTTCTCTCCCTACTATAACAAAGTTGATTAACCTTCCTTGATACGTGTAATGCCTTAGATGGGGTATATAAGCAGTGTTCACTTGATGTAAATGTGTTTCTGATCACCCAAACACACACGTCACACACCATCTTATCCTTATTAATTGTTACTTGATTATCTGACCACTGAAATTAGGTGTGATAAAGCAGGGAGACAGAAAACATTCAAGTTGGTGGGCCTTTAGGAATAAACTTAGCTAATAATGCTTAACTGAACTGAACCTCACTGAACGGGGATGAAGAGTGGTCTCTCACTCTTCCTCATTGACCTGTAGCACAAACTGATGCTGACCTGCCCTGACAGCCTGTCTTTATTGGACACTGAATAAAATAACAGATACAGTCAAATTGTTGTTAGCGTTATATCTGTATTACTCACATCAACACATCTTACACATCCATGATACTTTACGTGTAGCAAGTAACGCTAGGTAGCAACCAACATTAGCATAACAGTGGCTAACAACAAGACTAACGTTAGTTAACCCAAAACGCCAGCAACAGCTAAGGCCGATATAAAACGCTGCTTTAAAAAACACCAGAGAAAGAACATAGTGTTACCTAATGTACCTAACAGATAGGTTAGTCAATGTTAGTGAACTTGTACAACGAAAGCTAGCATTTGATGTTAGCTGTTAGTTAGTCGGTCAGTTAATAGTTGTTTTCTTACCTTCATAGTTGTGTATGTATAATGCAGCATATAATTTAAATTCTTTATCTAATTTGCTGGTTGGGGTTTTAACGTTAGTCGTCCTGCAAATCCAACGAACACGGCTGATTTTCAACTTCGGGAGCTTTTGTAGACAGTGGGTGTAGAACGTCGCCATTGTTAAACCAGAAACAATCGAGCAGTAATAAGTAGAACCACAGACTGTATAAATAGTGGAAATAATTGTGCAACCAGCGTATACCATGGATGTATACTCTCTTTATCATTTGCAGTTTAACAAAACTTGCCTGTTGATTTACCTCCCTACCTTGATCTATCTCCCTCTAGTGCCAGGAGGCTGAGCTGCTGAAGCACCTGGCCGAGAAGAGGGAGCACGAGCGCGAGGTGATCCAGAAGGCCTTCGAGGAGAACAACAACTTCATCAAGAACGCCAAGGAAAAGCTTGAGCAGAAGATGGAGGCCAACAAGGAGAACAGGGAGGCCCTGCTGGCCGCCATGCTGGAGAGGCTGCAGGAGAAGGTACGGCCCTGTTGATATGATTATTTCTAACCTTTGCAGAGAAATTCCCAAAATGTCAAAATATTCCTTTCAATTTCTAAGCATTATGTTATTGTGTGTAACTTAGCTTAGCATAAAGACTAAAAAAAGGGGAAACAGCTAGCCTGGCTCTGTCCAAAGGTTAAAAAAAAAAATCCACCTACCAGCACCTGTAAAAATGACAATTTGCCATTTCATGTGTACTATTTCTTTGGCTGAACCAGTTGCCAGGCGACCAGCAGAGACTTTAGGAGGTTACTGGTCCCAGCCAAGAAATAGTCCAGCATATAAAACAAGCGAATTGTCGTTTTTACAGCTTCAGCTACATATTTATCGTACAGACATGAGAGTGGTATTGATCTAACTCGGCAAGAAAGCGAATAAGCGTATTTTCTAAAATGTCCAACTTTTCCTTTAACCAGCACTGTTTTACTGAGACCTAAAATTGAATGTTTTCTTGAGGGCAAATGAGGCAAGCCTTCAGAATCATAAACCAGGCTTGCATTTCTATTTTAATATTGTTCATCAGTTCTCATGAATATTATATGAGGTGGAAAAGAGTTGTTAGTTGTCCCCACTCTGCCGTTGCCTTGTTCTGCCGGCATCGCCCTCATTAATGCTAATATATTCATGAATGCTAATGACGCTAATGTTACTATGTCTCTGTGTTTGTCTGGCAGGACAAACACGCGGAAGAAGTGAGGAAGAACAAGGAGATGAAGGAGGAAGCCTGCCGGTAGATGAGTGGATCTGGGGAAGAAGAGAGAGAAAGAGCAGGACTGGGAGTTTTTTGAGTCAGTAAAAAAAAAAAAAAAAAAAAAAAAGGAAGTCAAAACAGTGCAGGAAAAAAAAAACAAAAGAACTCAAAAGCAACTCGAACAAAGGGAAATGGAGAGTTTTCATATTTGATGTATGCTGTAACGATTCTGAACAAGCTGTACAAAGTTTAGCCAGCTCTTGATGTTGAAATTCAAAAACAAAATCTTTTTCTTTTTTCTGAAGAAAAGTGG